>JAVTVY010026383.1:0-109115 GCA_036873755.1 Hanleya hanleyi | reverse complement strand
CCTCTCATATTTCCAACTCAGAACTTCAATGGTGACAAGGGGATAGGGCCAACTGACAGTAGGTATATAGTGGATACACTGATCTCACCTTTGATTGACTTCAGCCTCACGCTTGATCTGAGCCTCACGTTGTCGGACAGCTTCTATTTCCTCTAGTACGGTCTGTCTCTGGGCATATACCTCCTTGGACTGTATCTACAGCACAATATAGAACTGTCACAAATATATCATCGACAATTAATAATCTTACTTACAGGACAAATATATGAAAATAAAAGCATTCAAATCTGTGGATCTTTTTGGTGGATTTTAGACAATACTGAAGCACCATAATCATAGCGACTGGAGCAGAAAAACTCATGTATTGATAGTAATAGCTGTTCAATTGAAAAAATCTGATTCTGAATTAGTTTTAGCAGTACAGGTTTATCAGGCCCTACTCCCTCACCTCCTGTTCTCTCTGTATCCTCTCCATTGCATTCCTTTCTCTCTCTGATAAACCGTCTGCCTTAACCTGGTACGTTCTCTCCATCTACATCAAAATACAACATAACAGAGATAACAGCCAAAGGGATTGCGACAAATCTCAGACTGCTGAGTTTAATATGAAAATCAACCAATTAGAAAATGTGGATTTTATGATTAACTGTGTTCTTCCATTGTTACAACAAAACTGGTAAAAAAAATTGTATGATCCGGTTTTTCTTGTGATGTGGCAAAAAAATACATAATCGAAAGCCAAGAACATTTGCATTTCACACAGGACTGATATAGCTGCTTCTTACAATAGAAGCTAATGAAACAGGTGTGATGCTCTTCAGTTATATACATGTACCAGGTTTCAGAAATAAATTAAAAAGGAACCGGTCAGGTGTATTACTACCAGGAAATATTAAATGGGCAAAATCGTTCTCAATAGCATAGACATGCATGATAGATTTGTATGTAAATTACTGTATCCGACACATAAGTTGTTATACAAGAAATATACCTCTTTCCTGGCCAGTTCAAGTTCTTTTCTACTCTTTTCTTTCTCCTCCAGTCTCATTCTGGCCAGTTCATTATCCTGGAACCTGGCAATCTGAGGGTAAATACATCTGCATGTTATACAAACTCATAATCTATATCTAAATTCACTGGCAACCATTATTCTCCTTCCTCGAACAGGTAAGACAGAACCACCTCTCTAAAATGGAGGTAAAAAGGTTGACCACTAAAGTCTAGAATATATCGAACAAATCCGCCTTAGGTGACCATGGACATATATATCCACATCAGATGGTATTCAAAACAACAAGTGAGTGAGTAGGATTTAACGTCGTTTTCAACATTGTTTCAGTCATATCACGACGGTACCTACATGTGCCAGAACACGAGAGTGTCCACAGTTCCTATTATTCTGGACACTGATCAGCCCAGTCAGTACAGTCAAAACAACAAGAGCCCAAGGGGCTTCAATATACGCCCGTATATCTAAAATTACATTGGTCCAAATTTCAAGCTTGTTTAATAGCCTTGATTCTAATTGGTAGCTAGCAATACAGAGAAAGGTCTACAATTTTGTGCTTCTGAGAATGTAACATATATCCCATCTAAACTTGAATGATAAACTAAAATGAGCTTAAATCTTGGTAACTAGTTGACCTTGGAGCAAGAACCGAGAGCTCACATATCCCACACTGAAATCGACAATAGTTTTCCTGCGAATGGATTTCTTTCAGAAGATCGAATTGTTCATGAAGGAAGAAGAAAGTGATGAAGAAAAGCTTTGTTCTTGAGTTAATAAACAGGTATGAAGCTCTCCCTGTTAAATTAGTAAATGTATGGTTTTTATTTCACGACAGTTTAACTAAATTTAGCTGTTTCAATCACGAGAGACAACTCCACAGGACAAATGCCATATACATGTAGGGGAGAGAACTCTAAATATTCCAACCTAACACATATAATCAGCTAAACTTGATTCAGTTTTGGGGGACTGTGACCTTGACCTTTGACAAATTGATGTATGGCTCCTCTTCGCCATGCCACTAAGGTATTTGATACCATTCCATACATGTACCTTGAAACTAGAGATATCGCATGGACAACAAATGGTGATGGATGAATGGACAGAAGGCAACATCGCATTACATGACCTCGTCTTCGACAGGCATATGGAAATGGGACTATGATTTCCTGATTTTGGGCTCAGTGACCTTGACGTAAATTTTGGTACACAACACATCGTCTTCCGTCAATGTATCAATGGACACAAAAAAAATGATGAGTTTTATGAATTTCATGATTTTAGGGGCCACAGTGACCTTGACCTACATTTTGGTATGTGATACACGATGTCCCCCTAATGTATCTACTGACACAAAAAAAAAGAGTAATTTTCAAAGATTTCTTGATTCTGCAGTCACAGTGACCTTGACTATTGACCTTGACCTAAATTTTGGTACATGACAAACCATCTCCCCGTAATTTCTCAATGGGCTCAAAAATCATGATTTTTAACAATTTCACGATTTTGGGGTGTCAATGACCTTGACCTTTGACCTACATTTTGGTATGTGACGCATCGAGTACCCCTAATGTATCTACTGACACAAGGAATGTTATTTTTAATAACTTTCTGATTTTGGAGTCACAGTGACCTTTGACCTTGACTTAACTTTTGGTATGGGACACTTCATTTTCCCCTATTGAATCAAACTCACCAAAAATTTGTAATTTTTTATGATTTCCTGATTTTTAGGTCACACTGACCTTTGACCGTGATTCTAGTGTCACAGTGATCTTGACTATTGACCTGGATCTAAATTTTGGTACATGACAAAATGCCTACCCGTAATTTCTCAATGGATTAAAAAAATCATGATTTTTTAACAATTTTATGATTTTGGGGTCATAGTGACCTTGACCTTTGACCTTGACCTACATTTTGATATGTGACACATTGTGTCCCCCTAATGTATCCGACACAAAAAAATTAAACATTTATAAACAATGTTACTATTTATAACCAAACCAAACCTGCTTTGATTTATGCCTTGATCTCCGTCAGAGATATACAATACAAACGTTAAACGCCAGTTTAAAACCAAAAGTTATCTCCCCTGGGGAGTTATCCTCCCCAGGGAGTCATTTCCCTTCAGGGGAGCTCTCCCTACTCTCTCCTGGGGAGTTATCCTCCCCCAGAGAGTAGTCTCCCTTTAGGGGAGCTCTCCTGCTCAGCCTGGATATAAAAGCCAGCTCCCAGTATACTCTTCCTCTTTCTCATTGTTTTTATAAACCGAGACCTGTGGTGTACAAGGCCGCGGTGTGAGGGGAAGGATGGGAGGGCCATTACATCAAAGCAGGTTTGGTTTGGTTATAAATAGTAACATTGTTTATAAATGTTTAATATTTATTGCCCAAACCGACACCTGCTTTGATTTATGCCTCACTACCAACATATGGAGGTGGGAACCTCGGCCTTAAGGAAATTGCAATGGCAGGCTGAATATCCGCTGAGATAATCACATACAAGACACAATAATATTCAACAAGAAACCTTGGCTAGAAAAGCAAAAAGGTAATCATGAATATAAGTAAGTGGCTACTTATCTTGTTGCATGTCTCCATGCAAGTAGCTGTGGTCTTGGATGTGGAGCACAAAGATACCCTCCGTACAGGGACTCATGGAATCTTGCCAGGAATGAGCACTTGGAGGGCAGCGTGTATGAGTTGGGAAGAATACTGTCTCCAAGGTAGCATTCAAGGTGTCCTATTCTGTGATAGTGGTAGTGGTGCGAGAAATTACTGCCATAATGACTACGAGGACCCGAGCCCAAGAATCCGGGAGTAAACAGGTATGAGAAGGGAAAGAGGAACGCCCTCGTACCAAACCTGACGCTTTGAACCACCTGACCCCATAGTCAGCCCACATTCCGCTTTATATCCAACTCTGTGTACTTTAGCCCTTGATGCTGATACTGTACTGTTAAGAGTTGATAGCGGAGCTTCTGAGTCTACGTCTTCATCAATCCTCTGTGGTTTAGTCCATGTTGCTGACACTGGACCCCCTAGGATGGATGCAGATGACTCAGCTGAGATGGACTGGAAGAAGAAATCAAAGCTTTAACCTGAAATGACACAAACAAATCTGCAGTAAAGACAAAGATTAAAATCATAATTGTGGCAAGCTTTAAAAGATAACTTGAGAGATGGCGGATGGCCAACTGATCTATTACTTTTCATAGGTGACCTAAAAAGAACACAGATATGATCATAATTCTCAACAAACAGAACCCTGGACGGTGACGCAGTGGTTAATTATGGAGTAGTAATAGAAGTTACTTATCTTTGAATGTCATCCATGAAGCTGTGATCATGGTTGTGGTGATCAATTTACCACCACAGTAACCCGGGTACCTGAGCACCATGAGATCGGGAGTAAGCATGTAGGAGAGATAAATTACAAACAAGACACAATAATATTCAACAAGAAAACCCTGGCCAGAAACGCAGAAAGGTAATCATGAATATAGGGCCGGTGATAATTAATGGTTCGTTTCCCGTAACCAGCCCTCATCCATACCCTGAAGGCAAATAATTAAAATGCATGAGGGAATTACATTTCCATGAGCAAAACTTGCCCATTTTCTTCATACTTGTACACAATTGGCCTGCAAGTTAATAATTATTAATTAATAACTATCGCACTCAGCATGTGTATTTTTACAACCAAGGTTACGAGAAA
This sequence comes from Hanleya hanleyi, assembly GCA_036873755.1. NCBI lineage: Eukaryota > Metazoa > Mollusca > Polyplacophora > Lepidopleurida > Hanleyidae > Hanleya > Hanleya hanleyi. Next base: position 104,386 of record JAVTVY010026383.1, on the reverse strand, counting down.
CAAACAATCAACCAGCAGTGGCCTAAGTAAGTGGCTACTTATCTTGTTGCATGTCTCCATGCAAGTAGCTGTGGTCTTGGATGTGGAGCACAAAGATACCCTCCGTACAGGGACTCATGGAATCTTGCCAGGAATGAGCACTTGGAGGGCAGCGTGTATGAGTTGGGAAGAGTACTGTCTCCAAGGTAGCATACAAGGTGTCCTATTCTGTGATAGTGGTAGTGGTGCGAAACCGGAAGTAAACAGGTATGAGAAGGGTATAAGGAACGCCATCGTACCAAACCTGACGCTTTGAACCACCTTGACCCCATAGTCAGTCCACATTCCGCTTGATATCCAACTCTGTGTACTTTAATCTTTGATGCAGATTGGACTGTTGAGAGTTGACAGCGGAACCTCTGAGTCTACTCTGTGTCTTTGTCAACTATCTGTACTTGACTGTTGCTGACACTGGTGACCTGACAGTAATTACATTATTAATACTCACAAAGTGTCAGTTCTTGCGTTGAAACTGTGAGTTGACTGTCAGGAGACTCAGTTGATATGATCTAGAAGATCATAGCTCTAACCTGAAATGACACAAGCAGAATCGCAGTAAAGGTAAAGAATATAACTCACCATTGTGTCAGGCTTGATTGTTGACTTGAGAGTCTGTGATTTGCAATCTGAGCTATAAATTCTTCTCTGGTGATCAACTAGTATGTGGACTTATGATATGCTTGAGAGATGAGATGAGATGATACAGCAAGCTGGCAGACTTGTTGCGATGATACAAAATGCCGCCCCCCCTCTTTTTGAAAAGTTACTTGACCACGTGCTGGGCAGCCACCAAAGGCCCAAGCATGGTCACTCTATCTGATTGTACTGACATGTCTCTCAGATAGAAGTTAGTGAATGTGAAATTTGCCGTCCAAGCACAAGCCTGAACAATTTCATTGAGGGATAAGTTCTTCCATAACGGCCATGACGTAGCGATGGCACGAATTTCCTCGGAAGACAGTAGCGGAGGAGCGTCAATGGCCAATTGATATGACCACTTAATGGTTTTCTTTAACCACGAAGCAATGGTATTCTTAGTAATGTCACGTGTCGCCGAAGGACGAAGGGACAAGAATAACAGACGACGCGAGCCCCGACCGGAATCGGTACGAGTGAGATAGTGGCGTATGGCTCGAACAGGGCATAACAGAAGGTCGTCTTCTAGACCATGTACAAAGTCTGATAACGCAGGAATGGAGTACAAAACGTTGCGCACACGGACCTAAGCGAACAGACTCATTTTTGGCGATGAACTCCGGAATAGGCCGAAACGATACACGAGACCAATCCGCCGTCCAGGTCATAGATGATCTCTCAAGAGCACTCTAGACGCCAAAGCAAAAGCCGCCAGAAAAACCGTCTTGTAGGCCACAGCTTTAATAGAGGCGGACTCTAAGGGTTCAAAGGGCGGATGAATCAGAGCACAAAGAACCACACCAATATCCCATTTAGGTAACAGCTGTCGAGTATGGCGAGACTGTAGCGCGAACGCCCGAATGAGCGCAGAGATATTGTCGTTTAGACTAATGTCGATGCCTGCAGAAAGACGTAAAACCCTAGCCAAAGCAGACTGATACCCCTACATGGTACTGATTTGAAACTTCTTGTCACGATGGAGATGGAGAAGGAAATCAGCACTGCCACCCAAAAACAGAGGTGGAAATAGAGAGGTCAATACCCGCCTAATGGATTGAGGGATGACGTCTGTAATAAGACAGAAGGCACTGCAGCGACCGAAGTAGAATGCGATCATAATGATTAAGGTCCTGCATAGAAAAAGACAAGTCCTACTAGTTGATGACCAAACAACTAATGCCCACGTCTATAACTGGTCCAACGGTCTATACGGAACGAAGCACTTGAAGGAGAGCCATAAACTTGACAGCACCAGCTACAAAGTGTCACACTCTGTAACCATAAGGCTTACATCAATTTGAATGAAGCATGAGACTTACTTTCTCTCCGTGCTTGAATAACAAGAGTTGAAAAATGAACTTCCTTTGATCGAACCACAAAGGGGCCCCACCGTAAGTAAACCGCGATGTGAACGGTCCAAGCGATGGGGGTAAACCCGCGATAAAGACGCATCGCCGAATCGTCCTATTAGCTGTATGAGAAAAACGACGTAATGCGAAACGCGAAAGGCGTTGCTTAAAAAACGGCGTAGTGATTTTCCCAAATCTTACAAATCAGTTCAAATTAATTGTACATATACGCTCACGAAAGAGCAGGGTAAAACCTTAGAAATGTACGAGAAAACGACGTTGAGGGGAACAGAAACGACGTTAGTGAAGATGAATCTGAAAACTGTAGTCAAAACTGGAATTTTTTCACAGTGGAGTACGAAACAAAACAGTCGTAGTCTGACTTGTAATGAGAATTGAAATGCATCTAGGAGATGAACACCATCATTGTTCCCAGCGTTAAACGAGAGCGTTACTCCGAGGAAGTAGCCTCCCTGACAATCAACACAAAGAAACTTCCGCGTAAACTAAGAAGATCTTAAATAAGATTAAAAATTCCCCGAAGAGAGCCAACATGTTGATGTCTCTCGCCGGTAGATGAACTAAAAGGTCTTAAATGTCACAAATTGAATTGACCAACCAAAACAATGTTCAAACTAGACTCGTCCCCTTATTAGAGGTCCACTGCACATAAAACCTCAAATGGAATAGAATAAATTATCCGGTTTTTAAATAGACAAGCTCAGCTTAATCTCCGTGGCGCAATCGGAAGCGCCCGGCTGTCTTACCTTAATAAAGATAAGGATGAAATAAATGCTGTAGACCAAAAGATGTTTGGACGAGGCTATCTAGGAGAAAAATATTGCTAAAGAGCAGTCTGTGGTTCTTCTTACAAGGCTGTATCCGATAACCTACTCGGATGCAAGTAACTTACAAAGAACAAGAAGACCGCCGGATGGAACAGACTTACGATGATTGAGAAACTTCAGGCCTGATCCAACCCGACCACGGACAGGGTAAAGATCAATAAATACCCCACGTGTCGAACGAGAGCAATTCTAAAGACTTCTCGGAGAAATAAACCTCAAGCAAATAATCATAATTTCTCAGAAAAGGAAAATAAGATTAAAGCTCAACCCAATTTGAATTGTACATCTAATTCAATACAGCGATGGGAAAATTTGGATGTGACAAATGAATACATCACAATGCAATATTTACTAACAGAAAAATGTGATCCAAAGAATAGCACAATTTCTTAATAAACATCTCGTGATCTCTACTGTTGTTCAACACACCCTTGATTACACAAAGAGAGTAATAAGATAGCTCATTAATATTTAACAAAGAGCCATAGTGTATCGCTTTTGGCTTGTGATGACGAAGACAAACGCAACAACAACAACACGTAAACACAAAGACAGAGAAAAAACTCTGCAAGTTTCCTCTTGTTTTCTTTTTATCACAATGATATCCAATAAACGGAAATTATAACACTTGATAAAACAAGAGACTAAATTCTGGTAGGAGCAAACGAACTGCATGCACAGAAGCAAACCTCCCACAATTGGAAAAAGTCGGCAACACAAGAACAAATGACAGACTGCAAACTTTTACTCTGCAGCCTGTAATAATCAGAAGTCATAATACTTTGAATCATTTTTATTCCGTGAAGACAAAACTTTTACCTTCAGTCCGACACTGTAAACATTCTGCCAAGCAGCTGTAAACACAAACGCGACGATCCGAAACACGGGACGAGAATATACGTCGCAAATGGAGGTCGTAAATCCGTAATGCGAGCATTCAAAGCCGAGAAGAAACGCCCTTCCATAAAATGAGAGGCGGTTTTCTTTCGATAAAAAGCAGTGGAAGATTTAAATCGTAACGGAGATACAGAACGATTTTTATTCCTAATGTAAGAAACAGCCAGAGAATGACCAAATGACAAAGGAGTCGGCGAAGTACACGCGGTGAGATCAAATTCTTTTGTCCGACGGAGACAATGGAGTGATCCGATCGCCATGACCTGGCCATTGTCTGACTGAACAAAGAAACCGGTTTCCCCGACAATGCTATACCAGAGAAAGCTAGACTTTGAAGTACATTCTGGCTAACTCCCCATAGGACGGTCCACTACGGGAAATATTACCAGACACAGAAGAATGTGCCGGACTTTTCCATTTTAGGAGTACAAATCCAAACGGAACCCCTATAATTTTAATGTCGTTCACTAAGACAATTTCAAAAACGCGTCTATCAACCTCCGATAGAACGAGGTTTTCAGTAGCATGCAGTAGGCAAGACCTACGTGCATAAGCATAATTTTTCCAAGTACAAGATTCCCAAAAATTCACCCATGTGTTATTTCGATAGCATAATTTATCTTTACACGCGAAACAACGTGAGTGGGCGTCAAGCGTGTCGAAACTCGCCCACACGCATGACAAGAAATTGAAGGAATGGGAACAGAATACTCAGACATTATTTACGAAAGGAAATATTTCGAAAATAAACTTTGAACAACAACAACTTGTATGACAACAACAACATATATTGCAATCAAACTCCCTGACATGCACCACTGGAGGTACAAACGAGAAAGAGGAAGAGTATGGTGGGAGCTGGCTTTTATATCCAGGCTGAGCAGGAGAGCTCCCCTAAAGGGAGACTACTCTCTGGGGGAGGATAACTCCCCAGGAGAGAGTAGGGAGAGCTCCCCTGAAGGGAGATGACTCCCTGGGGAGGATAACTCCCCAGGGGAGATAACTTTTGGTTTTAAACTGGCGTTTAACGTTTGTATTGTATATCTCTGACGGAGATCAAGGCATAAATCAAAGCAGGTGTCGGTTTGGGCAATAAATCTGTGTTTTTCAGCTTCCAAACACAAACAAAGGTTTGGACCCAGTAGAGTGTGTAAGGGAATTTATTAGAAGCTCTGAATCCAGAAGAGGTGACCAGAAAGGTATCCTCATAAGCTGCATCAAACCACATCACCCGATTGTAACATCCAGTATAGCAAACTATAGTATTTTTCTTATAATTAGTCGCGGGTTTGAGGGCTTCTGTAAAATCAGCCGTATGGTTAAAATCAATTTCCTTTTTTAGAACGTATATAACAAAGTTATATCTATAGAATGTCATACCACTCTCCGTGATAACTGCTACAAAACTTGAGTTTTAGAGCTTTTTTGTACTACCCGGGTTAAATGCCATAAGGGTTGTTCACGTGAATCTTCACCAATACATGGTATGTCGTCATAATCTATTCCTTTTTCTCTGGCCAAAGGGCAATAGGCGGGGTGAGATGTCATTCAAGGGTTGCTCTGTTTGTCGTTTGGTTATGAAGACATGAGATTAAACTATTGTCGTTGACAAAGAACGAAAGATTCGAGAATACGGGTGGACCAGTACAGCCGCTATGTTATGCAAATGTCCTCGACACCTCAAAGATTTGGACGCCTCTCAGACACAGCATAACCGTATCACTTCAATAGTATGGTGATCTAGTTGGACCAAAAGTGTGCCCCGCATTACCTCATCAAAAGCGTGAGCGACAACGCAAAGGGTGACGTCGTCTTCCAAAACACGATGTCGCCCTTTCGCATCGTAGGTTTACAAATGTAATTAACGAGTGAGCAATCAAATTAAACTATACACTTACAATACCGTTGATGATGTCCGACTCTAATCGACTGGATCAATAATGGGATATTTGCTATAAAAATGTAAATATAGGTCATACGGCCATCCATAGATTACACCGTCATTGAAATAAAGATCGTGTGAAGTTGTCATTTTAATTCATGCAGTCACACATGGAGGCATTGCCCCTGTCCTTTGTGAAGGTAACATCGATTGAGGTCACTTTCCCATATATAGAACTGAATAGCTCACCCCGCCTATTGCCCTCTGGCCAGAGAAAAAGGAATAGATTATGACGACATACCATGTATTGGTGAAGATTCACGTGAACAACCCTTATGGCATTTAACCCGGGTAGTACAAAAAAGCTCTAAAACTCAAGTTTTGTAGCAGTTATCACGGAGAGTGGTATGACATTCTATAGAAATAACTTTGTTATATACGTTCTAAAAAAGGAAATTGATTTTAACCATACGGCTGATTTTACAGAAGCCCTCAAACCCGCGACTAATTATAAGAAAAATACTATAGTCCATTGATGTCTAGTATTTTTCTTATAATTAGTCGCGGGTTTGAGGGCTTCTGTAAAATCAGCCGTATGGTTAAAATCAATTTCCCTTTTTAAAACGTATATAACAAAGTTATATCTATAGAATGTCATACCACTCTCCGTGATAACTGCTACAAAACTTGAGTTTTAGAGCTTTTTTGTACTACCCGGGTTAAATCCCATAATGGTTGTTCACGTGAATCTTCACCAATACATGGTATGTCGTCATAATCTATTCCTTTTTCTCTGGCCAAAGGGCAATAGGCGGGGTGAGCTATTCAGTTCTATATGGGAAAGTGTCCGGTGTAATCTATGGATGGCCGTATGACCTATATTTACATTTTTATAGCAAATATCCCATTATTGATCCAGTGGATTAGAGTCGGACATCATCAACGGTATTGTAAGTGTATAGTTTAATTTGATTGCTCTCTCGTTAATTACATTTGTAAACCTACGATGCATCGAAGAGCACTGATTGAAATTCTGCCTACAAATTGAACTATTGATAGGTACAAATAACACGACGTCCTGGTGTATGAAAGCGACGTCGTCGTCCTATCACTCAACATTGTCAAAGGCGACACGCGACGCGAAAGGGCGACATCGTGTTTTGGAAGACGACGTCACCCTTTGCGTTGTCGCTCACGCTTTTGATGAGGGAATGCGGGGCACACTTTTGGTCCAACTAGATCACCATACTATTGAAGTGATACGGTTATGCTGTGTCTGAGAGGCGTCCAAATCTTTGAGGTGTCGAGGACATTTGCATAACATAGCGGCTGTACTGGTCCACCCGTATTCTCGAATCTTTCGTTCTTTGTCAACGACAATAGTTTAATCTCATGTCTTCATAACCAAACGACAAACAGAGCAATCCTTGAATGACATCTCGCCCCGCCTATTGCCCTTTGGCCAGAGAAAAAGGAATAGATTATGACGACATACCATGTATTGGTGAAGATTCACGTGAACAACCCTTATGGCATTTAACCCGGGTAGTACAAAAAAGCTCTAAAACTCAAGTTTTGTAGCAGTTATCACGGAGAGTGGTATGACATTCTATAGATATAACTTTGTTATATACGTTTTAAAAAAGGAAATTGATTTTAACCATACGGCTGATTTTACAGAAGCCCTCAAACCCGCGACTAATTATAAGAAAAATACTATAGGTTGTCAACAGGTGGTCAAGAGTTCTCTCCCATTAACGATGTTAAAACATGGATTTGTAGTAATTGAACTGACTTAAAGCTGGGTTACCATGAGATGCCAAGTGCCGAACTGGATTCATAAAATGAGATGAGACTTGAATTCATTTATTCAAACAAAGTGTCGCGTTAGGTGCATTTGCCAAGATCTGGTATGCATTGTTCTTCTTTTCATCGCATCATTGAAAAAAGCGAGACAAAAGGAATACAAATCTGTCGTTAATCGCACATCTGTTGATTAGTTCTTTCTCGTGTGTAGTTATTATGGTATCTTACGCTCAGCTACATGGAGAAGGGTGAGATGCCGTCAGGTTTCGATCTCCCGAGACTTTTAATGGCTTGACATTATACGTGAAGCATGGAAGAATACAATATTATGATACCTTACTTCTGACTGCTAAGAGGAGTATAACCTTTTGTTTTGTTAAAGTCAACCTCAGCATCCCATCAAGATTGAAATAGCTAGGCACAGATACAAGGTCTGAAATCGCTATGCGGGATTCCATGATGGTTACCTAGTGCATGATGGTTAATCTAATGTTGCCTTGGCCTTTGCATCAGCATCAGTATTTCCTGCGATGCTAACATGATTAGGTAGCCAACACAAAACAATACTAAACTGCTGTTCAACTTTGTGAGTTCCATAACACTTTAGGAAAAACTCATCTGAGCAGCCAGAAACGTTTCGATCAAGCCATGGCCAGGTGATGTAGAATCGGCCATACACGATTGACTCACGAAACATTAACTACGTATCCCCTGCCACGAAGATCTCACAGTGAAACATATTCTGATCGACTGTATAGATATTATGATTGTAAGAGATTCTTTTCATCAAGCAGCTACTTTGGAAGATATTTTTAGTCGGATAAAAGAAGACTGTATTTTAGGTTATTTTAGAGAACTCGGGTTGTGGTATAAATTTTAATGTATGTTTTTGGTGTGTTGTGTTGATTACTTCTGGATTGTTAGGTTATTAACTTGTTTTTGCTGGAAGACATAACATTTTATAGCTGAAATATTGTTGAACGTTAGTCCTCTGTCTCTCGCTCTACGGTCATATATTCAGGATTGAGGGATGAGTTGTAGACATATACTTGATCGCTTGGAGGCATGACAGTCAGTCATATATGAGAATAGGACAAACTTTTAAATTGTACTGGATCCAATATCCCCCAAGGCCATCAAATGGACTTTGGCTTCAGCAGTAAATATAGAACTTTTCTCTGGCAATCGATAGATTTTTGTTTTGGAACCAAAAATAGTAGCACACGCCACTCTGTCACCATCTTTGAAACCATTGTATATATAGCTTAATGCTACTCGTACTTTTCTCTCATTAGGGTTTTTGGATTGGTATTGTGCCCGAAAAGAGGTATACAACGACCACTTGAAAATAAATCGCCCCTGCCTAACATCGGTGCCCTAGAAGTATTGAAGCTAAACGTGCAGACGTATTACTGGTTCCTTTCTCGTGTAGGCCTGAACACAGGCCGCAGTCAGGCCGCGAGTTCGCCGTATAGGATACAAACATCTAATCCGTCATGCAATATTCAGCCGTCGTACATTAAAGAATATCCGCGTCCATTATTCAAAGACCAAATTCAAATAACAGCATTAGCATCAAGTTCACAGAAAAGCAATCATAGTATAAGCACATGCGTCTTTCCTGCAAGAGAGACGCGGTCAACATTTTTCAACTTGATGCCGGTGTGGAGGCCGGTGGCTAAGAGTGTCCGGCCCCTATCTTCCGCCTCAGCTAGGACATATTTCTCCACATTGGGGACAAGTGTCCGTCCTTGGGTGCAATAGAAAAGGATATGAAAAGGGACACTAATCATCAGGGCATTTTTAATGTATGTACCTGTTTCGTTGTGTTGTTTTAATCACTTCTGGATTGCTAAGTTTCGATCAAATTGTAACGGTTAACCGTTTGTGATTGGACCGTTCGAATCGGAGGGGAGTGTGTCACCGCTGGCTAGTTTGGTAGCGCCAGTGGTTGGAAATGCATTTCCCCGTGTTTCTCGCTTACCAGAGCGAGACAGGTGTTGCCTTTTATGTGGAAAATTCTTTGCGGACTATGGATTGGGATAGCATTCCCATTTATGGACGATGAACTGTAATTTCGCTGTGAAGGCGATTTTCCGGGTTTCGCCACGTCTCCGGGGGGGTGGAGAAGAGCCCCGGCTATATAAGCTCGTGAGACATTCCAACCGAGGAGAGACCAGAAAGACAGAGCTGGAGGAACCACGTCCAGGTACAGCCTGTAACTTTCGATTTTGGCGTAATTTACGGTTGGGCCGTAAATGCAGTGTTTTGGCCTGGGAGTCTAAAAGATTATAAATCCTGTAGTATGTACAACCTGTGAAAGACACGTAAAACCAATGTGAATTCGTTGGTTTGCCTTTTCAATGCGGCAACGTGTTTGCGCGGTGTGCATAATTTAGGGAACACGTCCGACTGGCGTGTTGTATGTAGTTGTGGGGTATTCTATAATACTGTAATGAGACATGTGTTTGCCTGTAGCACATTTAGGCAACTTGCATGGTCTAACTTCAGTATAAAATAGGGCTTTTAGGTCTATACCAGTAGGTTAATAATTTCGACCTTATTGCTGTGCTATCCCGCTGCACTAGGACTAAAGCCACAATATTTATGGTCGATTTTGTTGACCGTGAAGCGGTATGTGACAATAGTCAGGGATTCCCTCCACCCCCTGAAATATGCAACTGAACTAAATACAGAGGTAAATCAACCAAGTTTCCCCTGCCATAATCCTACGACGTATCGTGTAGCCTGTTTATTCGACGCAGCCGGCCGTGCAACGCTATACGGGCGAGAACGAGCACCGTGATTACAGCCGGGCGGAGAAAGTCAAGTTACAGGCGGGCGTGCTGCTTTCATCAAGAAACGTCGGTAAATCGTGTATTCCGGGGGCCCAGCAAAAAGGTCGCAGACGGCTACACGAACGGCGTCCAGCTGGAAAGAGACAAGTACAGATCACTGATCTTACAGGACAGAAAGATACAGCACACAGAGCACACAAGAAACAAACAGAACACAGATTCCAGAAGGAAATGTGTATTTATCACACATTACAAGCAAATCAAGACACACAGATCATAAACAGTACAGTACAAGTCCAGACATACAGATCACAGATTATACAGTCAAGAAAGCTACAGAACACAGATCCCACAAGAAGGATATGTGTATTTATCACACATTAAAGAAAGATACACAGAGCACAGCCCACACAGAAAAAAGACAAGACATACAGATCACAGACCGCACAGTAAAGGCAAGATACGGTGCAGGCGGGCTTCGTTTTACCGATGTAAAAGTGGTACACTGTTATAAATCACGCCGTAAATTCACAGTTAAATGTACTGGCAGAAAAGGTGCCAGTACATTCAACTGTAAAATTACGTTGCACCGTATTTTACAATTACCGTTTTTTAACAGGCTTTGAACTGTAAAATGTTGCTCCGTATTTTATAATTACCGTTTATTGACAGGCATTCAACTGTAAAATTTGGGTAGCCCTGTAATTTACAATTACCGTTGTTTTAACATTCTTTAAACAATACAATTACGTGGCACCATTGTCTACAATTATCGGTTCCGCGGCAACGTAGGTCAGTGAAAGGCCGAGATGGCCATTGCTCTTCGCGTTTACAAATGCGATCCCCACAAGCTTCCTAAATAATCACGAATGAATCTGTGCAATTATTACACGAATAGTAGGATACAACTCCAAACCCATCTTCGCATATGCAAGTCGAACACTAAATGACTGAACGTTAGCGTAGTTTTTAGCTTGAAATGTGAAGATGGATAAAACCAAAACCAAACCGTATACTGTAGACCGAAAATTAAAGTTAGCCGCTGCGTCCGTCCCAGCGCGTGTTCTGGTAATGCTCTGAATGTTGTATCGTACAACGCAGATGTCGCATGTTTCCTGCAACTGAGCGTTTCGTGTGCAAAGATATCAACCTCCTTTCAGAGAAAACAAGAATTTTATGTTATCTGTGTGCGCAGTTTACCCATTGCAGTTGATGTCAACTGAAATATCACAGTTCAATTTACAGATTAATGTGTTTACGATTAAATGTACTGTAAACTCAAACATACATTTACTGTGAAATAACGGTAATTCATAACAGTGTAACAAGACTTACAGACTGTACAGTCAAGCCAAGGCACAGATTACAGCCAGTGAAGAACAGACAGGGTCAAAGACAAGATACAGGCTACAGACAGTAAAGAAAAGACAAGGCACAGCACAGCACAGACAGACTTCTCCTCCCGAGAAACGTTGATTAAACGTGAAATCTACAGACCTGCGACCGGGTCGCCAAAGGTCGCAAAAGGTCGCAGAGGCTTGCGACCGGGTCGCAGAGGGTCGCAGAGGGTCGGCGTCGACAGTCTACATACAGTAATGATGTTTTATCGGTACCAGATGAAATGGTAATACAAGATATACCCAAGTAATTGTCCTGACGGTCCCTGAGAGTTGAGTGGTGCGTGATACTTACCTGAGAGATCGTCGTGAAGTTGTGTAGTCACAGGCGTGTCTATAGACGGGTCACAGCAGCCGTAAGGGTTGAGACGCCGGGCTATACTTACCTGTGCGGGAAGCAGACTGGTGAGCTGACAAGTTAGGGTCAAGCTCCGACGACTGGGGGTGAAGAACACGCCGGGTTGCCACGTCTCTGGAGAGAGCGTCACTGCCGTGACGTTCCAACGACTGGGTGTCGTATCTGGAGAGAGCGTTACCGCGTAACGTTCCAACGGGCCGTGACGTTTCAGCGACTTGGGGCCATATCTGGAGAGAGCGTCACTGCCGTGACGTTCCAACGCCTGAGGGTATATATATATTGGGGGAGAACGTTACCGCCGTAACGTTCCAACGGGCCTTGACGTTTCAACGACTGGGTGTCTTATCTGGAGAGAGCGTTATATCCTTAACGTTCCAACGACGGGGGGCCATCCCTGGAGAGAGCGTTACATCCGTAACGTTTCAACGACGGAGGAAGAGAAGGGCCAGCAGCCAGGCCGCCCTTATCCCCAGAAGAGAAGGGCCAGCAGCCAGGCCGCCCTTATCGCGCATAGACATAAAGCACTATATTAACTATAAAGCTATATGCATACACTCTCATATATATATTATTGCCATATAACAACAAGCTTAAACTGCACACATTCTCTCCTATTATCCACATATACACCAGGGATACGTATCCGTTAACTTTATATGCACACATAAAGTGTACGTATCCGTTAACCTTATATGCACACCCCAAGTGTACGTATCCGTTAACTTTATATGCACACACCCTCCCATATCACGTGTATATATACATCAAGTTTATTTGCATACACTCTCCTAGTGTCTGTACATACATGTAAATATCCTAACATTACATCCCCTTAGACATTCTGTCTAAGCCACGCGGTTCTACGCTATTATTTGTAACCGCGTATACTATTTGTGCAGAATATACCATAATAGACCTTTACATTAGCGTCAGTCATCCTTGTAGGGTTGTGATCATCTCTTCGAGCCCCGGATCTCCACTAGTGAAGGGGTTAACGACGGTGACGGCCAGAATGCCAGTGGGCAATCCCGGTTATTGATTCGTTTTCTCGTAAACACCACGACTGGTCCTGCTCGTACACGTTACAAAATCATGATCAGGCGATGTAGAATCGGACATACCCGATTAATTTAAGAACATTTACTAAAAAAGGAACCAGTCCAAAGGTGGATTCCATGCCACGAAGCTCTCACATCGAAACAAATTGGGATCGACTCTATAGATTTTAAGATTTTAAGAGATCCTTTTCATCAAGCAGCTACTTCAGAAGATCTAAAAAGTTGGATAAAAGATGATTTTATTTGAGGTTATTGGAGAGAAATCAGTTTGTTGTATAAGTATGTACATGTTTTTGGTGTGTTGTGTTGATTACTTCTGGATTGCTGGAATTGTTTTTGTTGGAATACTTGAAATTTTGTTTGATCGTCGTTATTTATCGGAAATGTTGCTGAACATGATCTTCGAACATTAATTCTGTCTCCTTATTCATCACACCGGCAAGACACCGGCAGAAATGTCGAATCCATATCGCTGATCAGTATTCTTAATCCATATGGTTTTCGTTGTTAAGTCGTTATCAGGCGAATGATGTAGCTCGGTCACGCTTTGATTGTGATTGGTCATATGAACATCATGAGAATCTTCAAGTACATTAGTTCATACGGCCCCTAGTCCCGGGCTAAGCGGAATTAGAAACGAAACGTCACGCCTTAGATATTGCATGCTACGCTCCTATTTTGCTGTCAGCATGCCATATCGCCGAATTTGAGAAACTTTGAGTGGAAACATTTGGTGGTATTGTCCTGTTTTATAAGTTTCTGTAATGGTTTTTGACTTTGATTGAAATCGTCACATTTAACACAGGATATAGCAAATGCTATTGGGCGAGATTTGTATATGCCATATTCAGGTCCCACTGTTTAGATAGGGATAGTTTAAGATGTCGAAATTGCAAACATCTCTCTTGTCGTAAAGTCGGCGAGAGAGAAAGCTCGCTTCATTTTTAAAAAAGATATAGGTCTAAATGTGACGTGTCATTAGGGCTATCTGTACTTTCCCTCAAAATCAGTGAGGGTGGACATATCATTTATTGCGTCATTTATATTGCGATTATCCACATACGTAGATGTCCGGGGTGAGCAGCCAATCCATTGGATGTAAAGTAAATGTAACTTTAAATATTAATTTTGTATTCTTCAATGGTAAACTGTAAATATTCCTAGTTCGGCATTAAGAGAAATGTTTTTGTGACATAATCACGTTCCACGGTGTTGCACCATGTGAACGTCCTGTCCTTGTCTTGTGTGTTGTCCATATTGTTTTATAGGATGGATGAGGGTGTTTGGTTCCATGTTGCTTAAGGATTTCTTCTTTGAAGCAGCAGGAACGCAATTTGTCTGGGTTAGTTGGTTCGTCGCGATGTCACTGAAATAATGTTGAAAGCGACGCTAAATCCCACTCACTCACTCACTCATCGTCTTTGTCGAACACGGACGTGTACATATTGTCTGCATTACATCAGCCAGTCACTGTAACGCGTATGACATGGTTCCTAGCGCCAACTGGACTCCAGACAGAACTGAACTGCACAGGACTGAAGTCCATCAACAGAAGGCGTAGTAGATGGATATTACTATAAGCTTTCAACCTGAACGTTTATTCGGTCCAGGCTATTGTAATTGAATCGTGACCTAAAGATGAATGCACGTCTGCTTTGAAATTTGACATTTAGAATGCCTGTGCTATGTCTATAGCGCTTCCGGGTGTAGTATTTAAACTGGCGGGAAATGTTGAACATTTTAATTGGCTGTCACGCAACAAACAGTGAGGGAATATATGATATACAGGTAGATATTTCCAGTCGATCGGCAGCTCACACCTGATTTGTCAAAATCTAAGAATAAAAGAACTGTAGGTATACTCTTGTGCACTGGCACATGTTGGCACCGTACTGACATGAATGAAAAAATGTTGAACACCACGTTAAATTCTACTCACTCAGTCACTATTTAAGAACGAACGTTTGTGGATGTGTAACAGAAGTTTATACTCGACTGATACCTGATAGCATGATGGCCAGGTTTGCATTCTTCTTGTGCGTTGTGGGTTGTATTCTTGGGTCTCTCGACGCTGAGTCTGAGATGGGTAAGTTGTATCAGCAAAACCATTTCCGGTACATAGAACCTCTAGGTTATATTAACAAAAACTGAAAACATGTTTTAATTCCACCGCGTTATTGCGTTGCTACCTCAATTGAACTGCACTACAAAGATCTAATCATATTTGTTATCGTTTACTCCTTGTGTTTGAAAGACCCTTTTCCTAAATATATATATATGATGGTTTGTCTAAGCCGACTGATATAAGGCAGTCAAAATGACTCTGTACATACATTCTCATATATAGGTTATTAATCCGGTCGTATTTACTGATGAATAACAAAGGATGATACCTGTAAGATTAAGTAAGATTAATGGGCACGAGCTCTCACAGATAGTGGATATCTGCTTGGTCAGGTTAAGTGCAGTGAAATGGATGGTTACAGATATTTACATAGAGCAGTACAATGGGTAACCATGGTAACCATAGGTCAAAACAGGTTGGTGTTAGTAATTACAGTTATAATAGGCTAAGGTGATAACGTATTTACAGAGCCATTTCAGTACATAGTTTCTTTAAATTCGTTATTCTGACATACGCTTCTATTTATAAATCTAGTTTGCTACATGTCTCGTTTCACTACCGCAATTTCTCTTCCACAGTGTTTTATATCATTTGTTGGTTCCCTAATACTCACATTCCATTTATTACATGAGATCGAATTATCAACAAGGCAATAATATGCCGTCGAAGTTCTTTTTTATAATGTGTGTTTATGGGCACATAACGTTTATTACATATTTATGGAGAGTGCATTCAAAATTACTAAATTTGTTACCTGAAGTAGTAGGGAAAGGCTGTTTAAACCCTTATTTTGCCGGGGGGAGATAACTCTTGGGGAGATGACGGGGAGTTCCGCCAGGGGGCGCCACCAGCTCAAGAGACCAAAAACTACCTCCAGCACAGAAGAGTTCCAATCTAGGGGGGAGGTAACTCTGGGTGACTATAGTTCCGGCAAAGGGCCCCTGGGCATGTATTCTTCCGCGGTGATGCGGTCTGGCGGTGATGCGGGAAAAAGCTTCCGCGGAGAAAAAGTAGTCCCCAGACTTCAAATACGCTGCATGGTCCGATTTGGTCGAGTGAGGTATCAAAGTGAAGCATTCGTGAAGGGGCATCCAGCCATGGGTGGGTGCATGTAAAATTAGGATTTTTTCCCGAAACTATAAAAAGCGGAACACGGACTTTACCCCTAAAATAGGGGAAAACACCTATCAACACTAGCCAAAAGGGCTAATATCGGTCCCCGGGCTTATTGGGACCTGCCTATCAAGTCAACGGGGTGGGTGCATGTAAAATTAGGATTTCTTCCCGAAAATATAAAAAGCGGAATACGGACTTTACCCCTAAAATAGGGGAAAACACCTATCAACCCTAGCCAAAAGGGCTAATATCGGTCCCCGGGCTTATCGGGGCCTGCCTATCAAGTCAATGGGGTGGGTGCATGTAAAATTAGGATTTTTTCCCGAAACTGTAAAAAGCGGAATACGGACTTTACCCCTAAAATAGGGGAAAACACCTATCAGCTCTAGCCAAAAGGGCTAATATCGGTCCCCGGGCTTATTGGGGCCTGCCTATCCAGTCAATGGGGTGGGTGCATGTAAAATTAGGATTGTTTTCCGAAAATATAAAAAGCGGAACTCGGACTTTACCCCTACAATAGGGGTCTGTATTATACAATATGAGGGGAAATGCCTGTATGGGGGGAGGGGTGGTCAATTTTTTTTGACCACCCGTTTTGAAAAACGTTTTTCCCGGAGCGAAGCAGTAAAATTTTTGGGAAAAGTCACCGATGTCTGTATATAGGCTCATACTGGCTATATGGGGGGAGGGGTGGTCAATCTTTTTTGTGGGCTTTACTATGGGTTGCGGGGTCTCGTTTTTCTCGTCTCGCCGAGAAAAACACAATGGGAGGGGTCCCGGAGCGAAGCGGTGAAATTTTTGGAAAAAGTCACCGAGGTCTGTATATAGGCCTATAGGCTGGCTATGGGGGGTATAGGTCCAACCTGGAAAATTCACACACGTTCATTGTGAAATGGGTTGTTTGGTCTTGTTTTTCACGTCTCGTCATTTAGAACACGATGGGAAGGGTCCTGGAGCGAAACGGTGAAATTTTTGGAAAAGTGCCATATAGCCCATATAGCTCCATACTGGCTATGGGAGGGATAGGTCCATCCTGGGAAATTCACACACGTTCATTGTGATATGGGTTGTTTGGTCTTTTTTTTCACGTCTCGTCATTTAGAACACGATGGGAAGGGTCTCGGAGCGAAACGGTGAAATTTTTGGAAAAGTACCATATAGCCCATATAGCTCCATACTGGCTATATGGGGGTATAGGTTCAACCTGGGAAATTCACACACGTTCATTGTCATATGGGTTGTCTGGATTTCTTTTTCACGTCTCGTCATTTAGAACACGATGGGAAGGGTTTCGAAGCGAAACGGTGAAATTTTTGGAAAAAGTTCACCGAGGCCTGGGTAAGCCCATAGGCCTATACTGCATGGCTATGGGGTATAGGCCCATACGGGGTGGACGTTTTGGGGTCTAGGTGAGCCCCTAATGATCCTATGGTGTCGTATGAGGTCTTATTTTGAAGCTCTCGTGGAGGAGCATCCGACTGGACTAATAGTTCGTCCGTTTTCAATATTCTGCGCATACGCAGTCTGGCCCGTAGTATAGAAAGTAGGCACTTTGGGGGTATGTGGGTGTGTGTTTGGGGTAGAGATGGACCGCTATGGGTCCGAATGGGTCGTGGAAGGTGTCAAAGTGAAGCTTGTGTGGGGTAGAGTCAGAATGGCGTGTTTTTAAAATGCAAGTCGCGTCAATCTGCGCATGCGCAGTTGGTTGTAGTAAGTCAAGTGGCCATTTTGGGGCAGTGCAAGAAGGTATTTGGTGTCGAGATGGACCATGCTTGGTCCGATTGTGTCGTGGGAGGTGTTATCTTCCGGTTTCACTAAAACTACCTCCGAACACAGAAGAGTTCCAATGTTCCCCTTAGCATATCGGTCCCCGGGCTTATCGGGGCCAATCGTAGTTACATGTACGCCTTAACGCTCTAACATAACGCCTTGATGCCATGATATAGATCGGAGAGAGAACAACAACAACAACAACAAGGATGACACTTGAGAGAACAACAACAACAACAAGTGTTTTTTTCATATAGTTTATTTTCCCCAATGTTACATCATACCCACGCTGGGGGAGCCGCGTTGGGTATGTTTACAACTCAAAAAGACTCTTGCCCAATCAGAGGCCACCATTTGCATCTGTCCTAATCGTTCCTGTTCGTTAGATTCTTGTCCAATCAGAAGTCGCCATTTCAGAAAGTCCCATCTTTGCTCGGTGTGACCTAAGCGTCGTCGGGCAGGCCTGGATATTCTTCGGGCAGCATGTCCTGAAACAGTTGTTTGCGCATTCTGATCGCATTTTCCAGGGCCTCGATGGGTGGTAGCCCCATAGGCTCTTCCAAGTGACGCTTGGTCTTCATGATGGACCTGTGGGTGGGGTCGCCTTTCATTTCAAGCGGTAGTAAGGTATACTGTTCATAGATCGCCATGGCTGTTTTCCTGATGCGGGGGCGCATTTGGGTGTACGTCTGTTGTAAATTATCCTCTCCGGCGTCCTCGATCGCTGCAGCGTAAGTATTGATAGCTGCTGTCACAATACGATCCCAGAAGGTAGGTTCTGCCTCACTTTCCACGGACGTAGGCTGACTATCTGAGGTCAAGCTCTCCGTATCACTAGATAGATTCTCAGCAATCTCTGTTTCGGTATCAGTCGATACACTCTCAGCAGTCTCTGTATCAGCATCCGCCTCAGAGTCTTCAATCCCATGTATATTTTTCTGGTGTCGCATCATATCGTAACGTCTGGTGAACGTGCGTTCGCACTCAGAGCAAGTATAAGCCATGTTGACGGTTGAACGTCGACTGTGCGTGTTTTTGGAAATACGCTTGCTTTTATAGACAGTAACGCCCATCAACGCTTAGCTTAACGCTTCAACGCCCTGGTGAATTAGCTCAGAAGCTCTGATTTTCATGGAATTGACACCAATTCATCGAAATGCAGTGACGCCCGTCAACGCCCGTCGTTACGCCTTAACGCCCGTCTCAACGCCTTAACACACTTTCTTAACGCTTTAACGTCGTTTAATGATGCGTTCGAACAAATGTTTCTTTTGTACTGTTGCTCTGACATACGCCGCTTTCCAGTTCATGCCCGAGGTTTTCAACATCGACGCTGTTCTTTCAATTTCCATATGGACTGGGCCCTTATCCAACAATTTCATATGGGTCACGAGGTCGACATACCGCTGACGTAAAGCCCGTCGTAGTCTGGGTGCCAATTCGACCAATACATAAGGACTGATGAGGGACACATGTTCATTCTTATATGTACAGACACCACCACCAACACCACCACCACACACTACCACCACACACACACACACACACCACCACCACATTCCACCACCACCACCACCGCCACCACCGGGCGTGGACGGGCGTCAATGCCCGGTGGTGGTGGTGGGAGCTCCCGTGTGGCAGAGCTCTTGGATCGGAGCTCTTGAAGCTCAAAGCGTGTGGAGCTCAGAGCTCGGAAGTGACATTTGCATATGACCTCTGTGAGGTCACTTCCGCTTCCGTTCACGTGACCGGAACTGATCTTTGACCCCTGCACGCAATGTACAGACACCATCACCAACACCACCACCACACACTATCACCACACACACACAAACACACCACCACCACATTCCACCACCACCACCACCACCACCGGGCGTTGACGGGCGTCAACGCCCGGTAGTGGTGGTGGGAGCGCCCGTGTGGCAGAGCTCTTGGATCGGAGCTCTTGGAGCTCAAAGCGTGTGGAGCTCAGAGCTCGGAAGTGACATTTGCATATGACCTCTGTGAGGTCACTTCCGCTTCCGTTCACGTGACCGGAACTGACCTTTGACCCCTGCGCGCAATTTTTATCCGGTATTGTTAGCGCGCGCAGGGGTCAAAGGTCAGTTCCGGTCACGTGAACGGAAGCGGAAGTGACCTCACAGAGGTCATATGCAAATGTCACTTCCGAGCTCTGAGCTCTACACGCTTTGAGCTCCAAGAGCTCCGATCCAAGAGCTCTGCCACACGGGAGCTCCCACCACCACCACCGGGCGTTGACGTCCGTCAACGCCCGGTGGTGGTGGTGGTGGAATGTGGTGGTGGTGTGTTTGTGTGTGTGTGGTGATAGTGTGTGGTGGTGGTGTTGGTGATGGTGTTTGTACATTGCGTGCAGGGGTCAAAGGTCAGTTCCGGTCACGTGAACGGAAGCGGAAGTGACCTCACAGAGGTCATATGCAAATGTCACTTCCGAGCTCTGAGCTCCACACGCTTTGAGCTTCAAGAGCTCCGATCCAAGAGCTCTGCCACACGGGAGCTCCCACCACCACCACCGGGCGTTGACGCCCGTCCACGCCCGGTGGTGGCGGTGGTGGTGGTGGTGGTGGAATGTGGTGGTGGTATGTGTGTGTGTGTGTGTGGTGGTAGTGTGTGGTGGTGGTGTTGGTGGTGGTGTCTGTACATATAAGAATGAACATGTGCCCCTCATCAGTCCTTATGTATTGGTCGAATTGGCACCCAGACTACGACGGGCTTTACGTCAGCGGTATGTCGACCTCGTGACCCATATGAAATTGTTGGATAAGGGCCCAGTCCATATGGAAATTGAAAGAACAGCGTCGATGTTGAAAACCTCGGGCATGAACTGGAAAGCGGCGTATGTTAGAGCAATAGTACAAAAGAAACATTTGTTCGAACGCATCATTAAACGACTGCATTTCGATGAATTGGTATCAATTCCATGAAAATCAGAGCTTCTGAGCTGATTCACCAGGGCGTTGAAGCGTTAAGCTAAGCGTTGATGGGCGTTACTGTCTATAAAAGCAAGCGTATTTCCAAAAACATGCACAGTCGACGTTCAACCGTCAACATGGCTTATACTTGATCTGAGTGCGAACGCACGTTCACCAGACGTTACGATATGATGCGACACCAGAAAAATATACATGGGATTGAAGGCTCTGAGGAGTCCATTGAGGCGGATGCTGATACAGAGACTGCTGAGAGTGTATCGACTGATACCGAAACAGAGATTGCTGAGAGTCTATCTAGTGATACGGAGAGCTTGACCTCAGATAGTCAGCCTACGTCCGTGGAAAGTGAGGCAGAACCTACCTTCTGGGATCGTATTGTGACAGCAGCTATCAATACTTACGCTGCAGCGATCGAGGACGCCGGAGAGGATAATTTACAACAGGCGTACACCCAAATGCGCCCCCGCATCAGGAAAACAGCCATGGCGATCTATGAACAGTATACCTTACTACCGCTTGAAATGAAAGGCGACCCCACGCACAGGTCCATCATGAAGACCAAGCGTCACTTGGAAGAGGCTATGGGGCTACCACCCATCGAGGCCCTGGAAAATGCGATCAGAATGCGCAAACAACTGTTTCAGGACATGCTGCCCGAAGAATATCCAGGCCTGCCCGACGACGCTTAGGTCACACCGAGCAAAGATGGGACTTTCTGAAATGGCGACTTCTGATTGGACAAGAATCTAACGGACAGGAACGAATAGGACAGATGCAAATGGTGGCCTCTGATTGGGCAAGAGTCTTTTTGAGTTGTAAACATACCCAACGCGGCTCCCCCAGCGTAGGTGTGATGTAACATTGGAGAAAATAAACTATATGAAAAAAAACACTTTTTGTTGTTGTTCTCTCAAGTGTCATCCTTGTTGTTATTGTTGTTCTCCCTCCGGTCTATATCATGGCGTCAAGGCGTTATGTTAGAGCGTTAAGGCCTAACTACGATTGGCCCCGATAAGCCCGGGGACCGATATGTTAAGGGGAACATTGGAACTCTTCTGTGTTCGGAGGTAGTTTTAGTGAAACCGGAAGATAACACCTCCCACGACACAATCGGACCAAGGATGGTCCATCTCGACACCAAATACCTTCTTGCACTGCCCCCAAATGGCCACTTGACTTACTACAACCAACTGCGCATGCGCAGATTGACACGACTTGCATTTTAAAAACACCCCATTCTGACTCTACCCCACACAAGCTTCACTTTGACACCTTCCACGACCCATTCGGACCCATAGCGGTCCATCTCTACCCCAAACACACACCCACATACCCCCAAAATGCCTACTTTCTATACTACGGGCCAGACTGCGCATGCGCAGAATATTGAAAACGGACGAACTATTAGTCCAGTCGGATGCTCCTCCACGAGAGCTTCAAAATAAGACCTCATACGACACCATAGGATCATTAGGGGCTCACCTAGACCCCAAAACGTCCACCCCGTATGGGCCTATACCCATAGCCATGCAGTATAGGCCTATGGGCTTACCCAGGCCTCGGTGAACTTTTTCCAAAAATTTCACCGTTTCGCTTCGAAACCCTTCCCATCGTGTTCTAAATGACGAGACGTGAAAAAGAAATCCAGACAACCCATATGACAATGAACGTGTGTGAATTTCCCAGGTTGAACCTATACCCCCCATATAGCCAGTATGGAGCTATATGGGCTATATGGTACTTTTCCAAAATTTTCACCGTTTCGCTCCGAGACCCTTCCCATCGTGTTCTAAATGACGAGACGTGAAAAAAAGACCAAACAACCCATATCACAATGAACGTGTGTGAATTTCCCAGGATGGACCTATCCCTCCCATAGCCAGTATGGAGCTATATGGGCTATATGGCACTTTTCCAAAAATTTCACCGTTTCGCTCCGGGACCCTTCCCATCGTGTTCTAAATGAAGAGACGTGAAAAACAAGACCAAACAACCCCCCATAGCCAGCCTATAGGCCTATATACAGACCTCGGTGACTTTTTCCAAAAATTTGTGTTTTTCTCGGCGAGACGAGAAAAACGAGACCCCACAGCCCATAGTAAAGCCCACAAAAAAAATTGACCACCCCTCCCCCCATATAGCCAGTATGAGCCTATATACAGACCTCGGTGACTTTTCCCAAAAATTTCACCGCTTCGCTCCGGGACCCCTCCCATCGTGTTTTTCTTGGCGAGACGAGAAAAACAAGACCCCACAACCCATAGTAACGCCCACGAAAAGAAATTGACCACCCCTCCCCCCATACAGGCATTTTCCCTCATATTGTATAATACAGGGGCCGATTTCATGAAACCTCACTTGACTTGACTTTTTCAAGGGCGATTTTCGCTCTTGACCATGTGCACTTCAAAAACATCTCAAGTTGTGTTTCACCAAACGTTTTTGGCCGCACTTGGTCAAGTGACGTTTGAAGTGACCTTTTTTGAACTCTTTTGCGCGGTTTGGTAATAAATAGTACCCCCACAGAATCAAATGTATGCTCAAAATACTTTATGCGTAGGAACCGAACGGTAGAATTTCAGGTGTCAAATAAATATGTCTGTGCCATTTTTGGATCTATGAGATGAAGAACAATGCTCGTACGTGCATTATGATGCATGGGCACACGAAAAAAACTTATTTTTCGACATCATCTCCCTTCGTATTGGTCATTTCAAGTACGTTTTTATTTCAAGTGCGGTTTTTAAGGGAGGTCCGACCACATTTGAACTCAAGTGCGATTTCGGGTTCAAGTGAACTTTCATGAAAAGCAACAACTCAAGTCAAGGTAGGTTTTCAAGTGCACTTCAACTTTCAAGTGCGAAAATTGCCTCAAGTGAGGTTTCATGAAATCGGCCCCAGACCCCTATTGTAGGGGTAAAGTCCGAGTTCCGCTTTTTATATTTTCGGAAAACAATCCTAATTTTACATGCACCCACCCCATTGACTGGATAGGCAGGCCCCAATAAGCCCGGGGACCGATATTAGCCCTTTTGGCTAGAGCTGATAGGTGTTTTCCCCTATTTTAGGGGCAAAGTCCGTATTCCGCTTTTTATAATTTCGGGAAAAAATCCTAATTTTACATGCACCCACCCCATTGACTTGATAGGCAGGTCCCGATAAGCCCGGGGACCGATATTAGCCCTTTTGGCTAGGGTTGATAGGTGTTTTCCCCTATTTTAGGGGTAAAGTCCGTATTCCGCTTTTTATATTTTCGGGAAAAAATCCTAATTTTACATGCACCCACCCCATTGACTTGATAAGCAGGTCCCAATAAGCCCGGGGACCGATATTAGCCCTTTTGGCTAGGGTTGATAGGTGTTTTCCCCTATTTTAGGGGTAAAGTCCGTGTTCCGCTTTTTATAGTTTCGGGAAAAAATCCTAATTTTACATGCACCCACCCATGACTGGATGCCCCTTCACGAATGCTTCACTTTGATACCTCACTCGACCCAATCAGACCATGCAGCGTATTTGAAGTCTAGGGACTACTTTTTCTCCGCGGAAGCTTTTTCACGCGACCGCATCACCGCCAGACCGCATCACCGAGGAAGAATACATGCCCAGGGGCCCTTTGCCGGAACTATAGTCACCCAGAGTTACCTCCCCCCTAGATTGGAACTCATCTGTGCTGGAGGTAGTTTTTGGTCTCTTGAGCTGGTGGCGCCCCCTGGCGGAACTCCCCGTCATCTCCCCAAGAGTTATCCCCCCGGCAAAATAAGGGTTTAAATAGCCTTTCCCTATTACTACCCGATCACATTTTTATCCTATTTGAAACTAAACAAATAAGATAGAAATCTAGGAATATCACATATACAAGTGGTTCGCCATTTCTTCCGGTCAAACAATTTCAAGCAATTACGACAATTTCAACCACAAATATCATTCTGCATAAAATCATACCATTTTGCATAGCAAATGACTACCGGTAATCAATGTGTATAGTTTTTGATATCGTACTGCAAACCAATGTGTACAGTTTTCCGTTGACAGCTACATTTGTAGATATAATTGTTGGAAATCAGCAGAATGAAATTGATTGGCTGTTTATAGCTTTTATTTTTTTGGTATACCGAACAGGATTTGTTTTCGTGTGATATTTAGAAGAAGGGTTTAATAGCAATAACTGAAACTGTTTTAGGGATATGAAAATTAATATTGTTGAATTCAAAAACCTGAACTCCTTTGAGAATTCATCAGTCCTACTGACTGGAGAGTTTAGTACCAAAAGACCCCTGTCGTCTACTCAGAAAATGTCATACAACAGTGACCCTGCCCGGAACACTGTTCATTATCCCATGACAGCAAAAGTGCTCTGGACCTGCCACTTTCAAAAAACGTCCGAGCTACAAGCCATGACGAAAGACTTCAGGTTAGCAAGGAACAAGTTCAGAGACAGAAGCGACCTAAACAATTTAACCAAACTAAGTCAAACCAGAGATGAACACAATTTCATTTGGTTAGAGCTGAGAGGCTTTTTTCTGAAGAAAATTATGTCAAGAAACAACACGAAAAAGCTGTTGCCGACAGTTAACATAATGGTGATTAGTAGCTGTATACCCTCTGCGCGCAGAGCTGGTGCTGAGTATACAGACCTGCATTTTTGCAGGATGGAAATTCTTTATTGGGACAGTTTTATTAAGGTTCACTATTATTCCCATTCCATTTGTTCATAGGACATAGAATTTTTCAAGATGAACAAGTTGACATTCACCTGTAATCATAGTCTAATATTAGATTATCAAAGTTTTTTTAATAACAATAAATGAAACGGATTTAGTGATTTGAAAATTAGTTTATTGGTTTAAAAAATCTAATATTCTGTCACACTTTCAATATATTTGATATGTTAAACCTACAAACTGAAATTTGATACGTATACTGACTCGCGTTTACTATACAATTCTATCGATTTCGCACAGCTCGTTATCGAACTTTGACCGTTCGTATATTTTTATACGAGGCTGTATAGGTTTGCTCAAATATTTGTACAGTGCTACATAGTTCAAATCTAAGATAACACATTTTAGTTTGATTAGACCTAATCCACGCAAATTAAAAAAAGGAGCAATCAATTTACAGTACAATAAATATTTATTTCTTCGCACTTGCTGTGGAAAGTAGATAACTCTATTAGCTCTATGTCATTTTCAGCTAATTTCATTGTTAATGTTATACTGAAAGGAAACAAAAATGAAATATAAAAAAAACATATATATATATATATGAAATATTCCCCTACTAACACACCAGCGGAATATTCCTTTAATTAATTCCATAGCATGGTATGGAATATTTCTTACTATTGCATGTAATATTCATTGCTATGTTGTGGAATATTCCACTGGTGCTGTATAGTCGGGGAATATTCCACAACTTTTTTATTGCAGTGTATGAGCTTAAATATACAGAACAGGACACGAATGCGTGGAGCGCTGTGTCCATTAACCCAACCAGGCCTTGGGGGAGGGACGGGGCGGGGCATTATGGCCCCCATACTAAAATTTCTACCCTATCTATGGAACGACAAAACTTGAGAGCTGACACTTGGTGACTTTGTAGTTTATCACATTGGAGTCATTTAGAGCCGAGTTGCATAACCCCGCGAGCAAAGGATCATGGGTAAATTCAACATGGCGTCCATGTGGGGTACCCGAAAAGTGACGTTTTCGTCATTTTTCTTGAAATTCCTGCTTTTTGCGAGGAAAAGTGGGCAATAGGTATTTTATTTCATATCAGATTATTATTTACTAATTTATTATGATTTGTTTTTGCGAAGAAAACATATAACCTAAAACATAAAATCTGACCGAAAAACCGTCCCAAAATGCATTTTTAAAAAATGACGTCACTTTGTCATCATCATGGTGGCCATCTTGGATTTTTTACATTTTCTAGTAGAGCTTAACCCGACTGACGGGAAGTGGGTTTTTAATGACTTTCTCCTTAAAATGTTAAAGGTGCCATGTCGTGATGCTATAGATACAGCGCGAAGGATTTAAATGATATATTTGTCCCATTCAATCCCATACTAAATTCCGACAAAACGTGTTGTCGCCGATTTTGTCGCATATCTCGCTGTGCAGTATTTGTTAGATCCTGTGTAAAATATGACGCTTTCCTATCCAGAAACAGTTTTTTTCAGAAACTGGTTGAACAAGGCTATCCCACCAAATGTCTTCACCAAAAGTTGATCAAATGCGGTTACAAATATGCACACACTGATGTCAAAGTACGATATTTGACCTAGCGTTGACCTGGCATTTCCTACCTTGTGTCTAATTCCGAACGACCCGGAGGTAAAGCCGGTCTGAGCACAGTGTAATACACGATCTTCATGGTGTTCATATGAAGAATCACAATCAAAGCGTGTTGGAAAGAAAATACCGAACAGAACGACTTGGGCATTAAATTGGATGTAAAATACAGATCACTTATACCGATGTGAAGACAAGACCAATATGCTGTCCTAGCGGTGTGAAGGCTAACAATGTCCTGGTTAATAGTGTCTCGAACGTACACTTATCTTCAAGGTGAAGATTTCTTAGCCACCGGATATTCTAGGACTTCACACCGAGGTATCATAGGAAACTAGCTTTCTGTGATTTAAAAAAAAAACTTATTTCATGCCTGCTTCGAGTATGGGGCTGCTATTGTTTAATGAATTAGGTATTTCGATTATGGACGCGGAAATTCCTCATAGACGAATAGTTAAACTGGCTAATGTTGGTCGGACCTGGCGCCAGAACTGGCTAATGCTGGTCGGACCTGGCGCCAGAACTGGCTAATGATGGTCGGACCTGGCGCCAGAACTGGCTAATGCTGGTCGGACCCGGCGCCAGAACTGGCTGATGCTGGTCGGACCTGGCGCCAGAACTGGCTAATGATGGTCGGACCGGGCGCCAGAACTGGCTAATGCTGGTCGAACCTGGCGCCAGAACTGGCTAATGCTGGTCGGATCTGGCGACAGAATTCTTAATATGAATCCCATTCAAACATCCTTGTAGCATGTCGGGACAAAAACGGTCAACGGAGGAATGTTTGGGAGAAATGGGAAGACCGCAAGGAGAAGTGTGTATGCAATTACCCAGAGCGTTACCTTGTGAACCCACCGCCATTCTCGGAGTTCTCCCCACCAGTGCCTCACTGTCAGTTAAAGGGTAAGTAATATGTGAGAGATTGCTACGCCACTAATTAAAATCAGAAAACTAGTTCCGGATTCCTCTAACGTCAGGAAAATACCTTTCGCGGAAGAAAAACTGTCCACTGTGTTGGAGTGAATCGATCAAATGGGATATTTGTCAAGATCATACTCATCCTACGAGGCGATGATATTCATCAATAAATGGAGAACAAAATTACTTCAAAACGTAAACGCTAAAACAGTACGTAGGCAGACGGTCAAAGGGAGAATATACATAGGTACATTGGGTAGCATATGTATGATCCTGCTGAAAGGAACAGTATTAAAAAGGAAACTCTCCCGACAAGGCTATACCACCATGTTATTTCACTCATGTCAAGTTTCCGAAAATTTGGCATTGATAGCAAAGTACGAAAGTTTCGTACCCAATTCCCCTTACCCCAGCCATATGGATCGTATGAACATCGTTTAATATGAGATTTCTGCATATGAACATCTGCAATCAACTCGTGTCTGCGACAACTATATTTCGGAAAACGACTTGTTAGTTCATTAGTCAAAGCGATTAACACTTAATACTGCCTATCTCCTCGGGAATACGGAGTTCATCTCCGCTCATACCTCACTGGTTATCGAGGTTCTTTTTTTTATTCTGGATTTATTTCAGGTTTTGTCACGATAGCTATGTGGCCAGGCAGAGTGACGTATGTCAAAGGTCATTGTCACTGTTGCTTCAAAATTAGGAAATCGTTGAAAATCACATTTCTTGTAGAGACAGTGCGTCACCTACCGAAACTGAGGTCAGTAGGTCAAGGTCACTGTGGCCACTCTTTATCGGTTTCAATGATGTTGCCACAGCAGCTATGAGGCCAGGAAAAGTGACCTAAATCAAATTGCCGTCAATATGTCAAATTTTAAATATCACTGGCCCCAAAATGAGGAAATCATTGAAAGTTTGATTTTTTTCTGAGTGGATACAACAGAGGATCGAAATGTATCACTGTAGCTAAAAGATCAAGGAAGCATTGAAACTCACAAGTTGATGTGTCTGTTACTAAAAAAAAAACTACAATGTGTTCCACGCGGGGACGTACACGTAGATACACCAAGCAAAGTAATATCCTCACAACATGAATAACAAGAAAGACATAGTGATTCTTCTTGCATCTTTGTGCCTCGGCTAACTTATTGGTACGGTATTTTCATTGTGGACGGATCAGATCTTTATACCCAGCGGCTTCCAGAGCTATAATGACGGAACTGATGCTGATATTCAACTGCTTCCACGTTCATAGTGACGGATCTGACCCCTATACCCAAATTCTTCCACATCTATAATGACGGAGCTGACGCCTAAATCCAACTGCTTCCACGTCTATAATGACGGAGCTGACGCCTATATCCAACTGCTTCCACGTTCATAATGACGGATCTGACCCATATATCCAAATGCTTCCACATCTATAATGACGGAGCTGACGCCTAAATCCAACTGCTTCCACGTCTATAATGACGGAGCCGACGCCTATACCCAACTGCTTCCACGTTCATAATGACGAATCTGACCCATATATCCAAATGCTTCCACATCTATAATAACGGAGCTGAAGCCTATATCCAACATGATTCCACGTCTATACTGTGGAGTCTGATGCCTATATCCAACTGCTTCCACATTTATAATGGTGGATCTGATTTATTTATTTTGCAGGTTGTGTGGATAGGTATACAGAGAAATTCAAACGTCCGGGAGGTTCCATGTTCAACAGGGCATTTAAGATCATGTGCAAATGCGTAGCCGGTGCAGACCCCTTCATCATGGATCAGGGATTGCCGGATCTTTACCACTGGGCTTGCAAAATGAGGAATTAATCGACGAATACATCGACGACTACATTAAAACATACATATAACAGCAGTCACACAGCAGGCCGATTCGAAGTATTTGCTGTAAACCCTTTTTCTGTCATAGCCTGTCTTGTCCTGTCCTGAATGATAGTTTGAAATTCCAATGAACAGTTCCCAACATAATGTTTTTATTACAGGGATCATCAGCCAGGAGTAATGAACTATACAGAAGGAGTTCGGTATCTTGGTGATTCTCCTGTCCTATTAGGAACTTCAATAAACAGTTCCCATTACAATGCTCTTCTTGGTAATGATGATGGACTCTTTAATATCTTACTGGAACTGTCTAAACTACCTTAACGTCTTAGAAACACTTTTTAAACATTGTGCGTTTCTTGCCTTTGATAATAAGCTGGACTCAATCATTCCCCCATTTTTGTACTGTAAGCCAAATTAAACAGCTGCTGATAAAATGGTTCTCTATCATTGTGCTTTCTTTGTCAAGGACAATAGACTGACGTTAGGTGTAACCCGCGGCCATGTACTTAAAGGTCGTAACGTTGTTCATATGAACAATCAAAACCTTACTGAGATGCATCATTCTGTAGATAAAGATTTTAATGACAAAATCATATAGATTAAGAATATAGATTAGAGATATGGATTTGATATTTGGAACATCATCACTAAAAACTGTTGACCGCTTCTCTCGTGTATGAAATTAATCAATGTTTATGTACTAACTGTTATACGAACTAGGTCATTGGATTATGGACGCGGATATTCTCTAATGGACATTGAATATTGAATGACGGACTAAACGCTTGCATTTAGAAACAGTTGTCTTTACCTGTCATAAAAAATATACTGAAGTGAAACAATTTTAGAAACGGGCCAGATCATAAAACGCTGAAAATATTTTAGAATGATTCTAAAACAAATTCTAAAGCAATTTTAGGAACGATTCTCCCTTTGGATTTGAGAGAAAAATCTCTCGGGAGCGGGAACTATTCTGGATCAGTGTTGGGTCAGTGTTTCCGTATGGTTTAAATGACAATGTCAGTGGAATCGGCAATGTTACAAACCACCGTTCAAATATATCCAATACCTAGTTATTTAAACCCCATCAACGGAGACATCACAGCCATGGTTGGAGAAAGTTTAATAATGCGATGATTCACGATCATATCACTTTAAATTACTTAGTGGGTTTAACTAACACACCCAATAGTATACATATCTTACGTACAGTTCTGTATGCGTTACTCTGAGAGCTTTAAATCATATAGCCAGAAATATACAGCAATCTGCGTCTTCAGGAAATATAACACAACCCAAAATCACAAAAGTATGTTAAGATATAGCGTATTTTCGGTTGTATCGTTCCGTGAACATAATCGAAACATCCCAAGATGGGCTTTTCTTAAAACTCAACTACATAGATAAAGGACTGGACATTATTAATTTACCTCGAATCCTGAATGCTCCAGACTATTTTAAGTTCACAGAATCTCCTTGCATTTCATATAAGTATACTAAATCTATAACCACCAAAATATTCAATTACTTTAATGCTGTAAAGGAGTTTGACTGACACTTATACACGCCGGGAGGCTACAGTTGTGATTGTGAACCGTCGAACTTTATCTATACACCATGCAAACATATTGTGACTGGTAACCTTGATGTAGTGAGTGATAAGAACCTGAAATTACTCCTGATGAAGGGACCTAAATATAGAGAACCGAGAAGAATGTCAGAAGGCCGACCAGAAGATAGTCCTGTCTGCATTGGAACAGTACGTTATTGATTGGTCTAAGCGAGGAAAATTTAAACCTACAGTAGCCGCTGATTGGCTGGACCTCACCAAGAGCAAAGTCGTCGAAACAATCCGCCATAATGACAGAAGTACCCTTCCCCAAGCAAAACAAGTACTGAGAAACCTCAATTCGCAAGAAGTTCTAGCAGACAAAGCTCCAAATAATATAAAATTCATATGTAAATATTACTATTACCGGGTGCTGGTTAAAGAATTGCGTGTAAACATATCATCATCAAATACGTCTACTTACTCCCAAGCTGCAGTCACAAAACATTGTTGCACAAACTTATAAAACAGGGCTATTCCACCAAGCGCCTCCACTCAAAGTTTCTCATATTTGACGATACATATCGCATGCTGATAGCAAAATACCAACGTAGCGTGCAAGATCTATGGCGTTACATTTCGTAACGTGTCTAATTTCGCTTATCACGGGGCTAGGGGCCGTATGAACCCATGTACTTCAAGATCCTCATGGTGCTCATATGAACAGTCACAATCAAAGCGTGACTGAGATACATCATTCTCTAGATGACGACCTTACAACGATTATTATGGATTAATAATACTGATCAGCGATACGGATTTTATATTTTTGGAACACCATGATGTCTTGTCGGCATCATTGAAAACTGTTGACCGCTTCTCTCTTGCAGGAAACTAGCCCATGTTTATGTATACCACGACTGTCTTTTAGAATTTGGTGCTAATACTGTTATATGGAAAACGGAATAGGTCTTTGGATTGACGGATATTCTCTAATGGACGATGGCTGGATTATGAATGACGGACTAGACGCTTGTAATCTGGAAGATTTATTTAACAATCACAAAACGTTTCTCACGGAAAGAGGTATTTGTCTTCCAACCAATCATAACGACGTACCAAAAGTATACTGGACTCCCAAAATGCATAAATCACCATACAAAGCTAGATTCATAACCCGTTCTAGAAGCTGCATCACCAAGCTTCTGTCAACCCTGTTGACGAAGGCCCTCCTGGTGGTAAAAGCATTTTGGGAAATGTATTGCGCCACTATTTCTAAAAACTCTGGAGTTGAATGTATGTGGATATTGAAAACCTCAAAATGTCTTATGGAAGAACTTTACGCGAAAGGTCACATACTATACAGACATGTATCCACATGAAATTTCTCGACTCTCTATACTACAATCCCTCGTATAAGTTCATTAATATTATCTGTGTTCAAGAAAAGTGATCGTAGATATATTAATGCCGGAAGCCATGAAGCATTCTTTAGCTCTACGTCATGCAAGAGATATCATTCATGGGGTGTTTCTTTGTTTGTAGAGTTGCCTGAATTTCTCATTAAAATTGTCAATGTGAAATTTGGCAACACAATATATCAACAGCATATAGGTATTCTAATCGGTACTAATTGTGCACCCCTGTTGGCTGACCTATATCTGTTCTCTTATGAATATGACCATATTCAGGCGCTTTCAAACACCGATCCATTCAAATCCCGTTCCTTCTCCTTCATCAAACGCTAAATAGACGATCTTCCCGCTGTGGATAATCGCTATATAAATGACGCAGTGAAGGATATATATATCCACCTTCACTGGATTTGAAAGAAACTACAGCTAGCCCAACAGGCACATCAAATTTTTACCTATATCTCTATAAAAATGAAGCGTGCATTCTCTCTGGTCGACTTTATGACAAAGGAGATGATTACAATTTCGACATCGTAAACTATCCCTTTCTGGGCAGTAATATTCCAGTGGGACCTGCATATGGCGTATACATATCTCGACTAGTAGTATTTGCTAGAGCCTGCGTTAAATGGGACGATTTTAATCATCGTCACAAAACATTGTTACAGAAACTTATAAAACAGGGCTATACCACCAAGCGCCTCCACTCAAAGTTTCTCAAATTTGGCGATACATATCGCACGCTGATAGCAAAATACGAGCGTAGCGTGCAAGATCTATGGCGTGACGATTCGTAACCTATGTCTAATTCCGCTTAACCCGGGGCTAGGGCCGTATGAATCCATGTACTTCAAGATCCTCATGGTGCTCATATGAACCATCGCAGTCAAAGCGTGACTGAGATACACCATTCTCTAGATAACGACTTTACAACGAATATTATGGATTAAGAATACTGATCAGCGATACGGATTTGATGTTTTTGAAACATCATCATGATCATGAACATCATGATGGAAACTGTTGACCGATTCTCTCTTGCAGGAATCTAGCCTATGTTTATGTATACTATGATTGTCTTTTTGAATTTGGTGCTAATGCTGTTATATGGAATATGGAATAGCTCTTTGGATTATGGAGACGGATATTCTTTAATGGACGACGGCTGTATTATGAATGACGGACCAGACGCTTGTAATTTCGAATATTTCTTCGCTTGCGCTAAAACAATGGGCCAAAGTTAACAACGTTTGAAACTGTCTCTGAAAGCAAATGCTTTCTTTGACAAGAAGAATGAAACGATAGCTATATCTTTTAAAAATAGTAATAACTATATTTAAGAAAATTATCTGTGTCAAAACAAGACGGTGAATGCTGGTAT
The DNA here is from genome assembly GCA_036873755.1 of Hanleya hanleyi. Classification (NCBI taxonomy): domain Eukaryota; kingdom Metazoa; phylum Mollusca; class Polyplacophora; order Lepidopleurida; family Hanleyidae; genus Hanleya; species Hanleya hanleyi. The sequence continues at coordinate 69,938 of JAVTVY010026383.1, read as the reverse complement.
ATTTCAATGAACTTCTCCCAGAGGACCATGGGTAATAATCCAATGTTTAGTGCGCGTTTGCCACGTTGTAAAGATGTCATGAAGCCCTTGTCATATGGATAGACGGCGTTCTAATGAGGCTAATATATACAAAAATGTATAGATTGATGTGACCTTTCATTTGATATAACGGTCTCTACTATGATAATGTTCCCTAAACGTCGCAACTGGAGACTGGTTGGTTATAGCCGAGGGCAAAATACTGAAAAGCGCTTATTTTTCGATTTCGCGGTGTACCGCCGGAAACAAATTTCCGATGATTAGATCTGTTGGTGGACATATTGGGACGTTGGAAAATTCTTGTTATCAGCTGCAATTCTCTTGTTTTATACCTCACTGGCAACCGATGCTCATACATGTATATCGAAAAATATATACATCTATGAGTAACAAATCAACGATAGATGATGCTGACAAAAAAGAATTTTAGCAAACACCAAAGAATTTTGGTATCACCTATAATTGGCACAGCTGTGCTTTTTTATGTGTTTGTACTAGGCGAATATACTATCTACCTTGTGCGATATGAAATTGTGGCAGAGGAATTAGAAATGTACCAAAAATTAGTCTATTTTACATACATTTTTTTCAAGCTAACGCAATAGTTTGTATACTGATGTTATGAAACGTATAAACTGGGCTCATTATACATAACAACCTAACTAATGGGCCAAGGATTAAGAGTATAATAGCATGAAGTATAACATAATAAGTGTTAAGGGTACAATAACATGAAGTGGATGTTGATAAAGGACCCAAGATGGCGGAAACTGCAGGCTGCACGCTAAAATCTGCTCCATTGAATGATACCTTATTTAGCCATACTATGTGGTAATTGCCGGGGGTTTTGTTTACGATTTGAACTAACATGCTACATAACGCTATAAATGAGCCAGCCAACCGACAAACAGAAACGAAAGAAGCGAAAATGCAGAGGCAAAAGTGATCAGGAAAAATCGCCCGAACAACATGCCGGCCATGAAACCTGCCGGAACAACAACAGCAACGTAAACAGAATTTTTGCAGCTGTGCCACCCGTAAGTTTTACGAACTTTCCTATGATGAACCCTAACTGCTTGCCTAATACCCAGTTTTTTCCATTCCCCAGGCGTCACAACAACCATGGTTTACACCAGAAACTGGACTTGGGCCACAAGGAGGGTCTGCAGGGGCAAACACAAATACCACATCACCGGGATATACCATGAATGATTTGATACAAAAACTGAATGCAATTGAAAACACAGTGGAGAAAGTTGATAAATTGGATAATATGGAGGAGCAACTAAATACAGTAACTGTGCAAATGACAGACATGAATAACACAATGAAGGTCACAGAAGATAAAATGATAAATATGGAAGTCAGTCTGAATTACTTGGAGAAAAATCTGATTCTCTATATAAAGCTCAAACTGATATGGCTGAAGATACAAGGAATTACAGAAACGAACTTGCCAGGAGAGTGAAGGATGAAATGTCAGGAGTGAAGGAAGAAATCAGAAAGAGTCACGTGATTATAGATGAAATGAAGAAGCAAAATGAACAGACTTAAAATGTAGAAGTATGAGGGACAATGTTCTTTTTATGGGCTTACCTGAAAACGAGACTGTGGAATAGTTGGGGAACAGATAAACCAGAGGAACTTGAAATCATTACCAGTGAAGATCTCGTGAAAAGAAATCATGAAAGATGAACTGAAACTAGAAAAAGAGTACCAATTTGAACGCGTACATCACCTGGGAGCTCTAAAACATGGTCCAAACGCACGACCAAGACCAGTCGTCGCATCATTTACCTTCTAAAAGGATCAGGAAGAAGTACGGAGTGCTGCACCAAACTTGAAAAGGCACGTCATTTGGCATAAGTTAGCAGTTCCCTCCAGAAGTTGCGGAAATGAGAAAAAAAACTCCGACCATTGTACCTTGAGACGAGACGTTTGAATAAACCGGCTCGACTTGTGAAGGACAAGCTGTTTATTGACAATCGACAAATAGTGTTGGCGGATGTTGATTAACTTACAGGTAACGGTGTCAGTAGAACTGAATCAATGGACACCCAGCAGAAATATGTATAGGGAGGTCAAAGGGAGACAACTGACTTTCATTTGAAATCTGAATCTAGCGAGAGTCATACTTATCCAGTAAAATGCAATAAGACAGCTAGAAGTAAAGCTATTAGAGACGGTATAGCTGGAAAACATGTGAATATTTGTAATTTGAAGTTCTTAAGTTTGAATGTTTGTGGTCTAAAACAAAAAGTACTAATACCAGAATTTTTGGATTTGGTTAAGGGTTATGATATACTATCTTTTACAGAGTCAAAGCTTGACGATTTTGATGACATAACAATCGAAGGGTACAGTTGGAGCGATATGCATGAGGTGGGAAATATTGACGACGTCTGGGGACTAAAAAGCAACCATATGACTCTACAGGAAAGTATCTTTCTGTAATTTGTAAATATTTGTGTGAAATTTGGCAACGGTATTCCAACGGGTACTAATTGTGCACCCCTGTTGGCTGACCTATATCTGTTCTCTTATGAATATGACTATAAGCAGGCGCTTTCAAAAACCGATCCATTCAAAGCCCGTCCCTTCTCATTCACCAAACGCTATATAGACGATCTACTCGCTGTGGATAATCGCTATATAAATGACGCAGTGAAGGATATATATCCACCTTCACTGGGTTTGAAAGAAACTACACATCATATTTAGATCTATATCTCTATAAAAATGAAGCGGGCATTCTCTCTCGTCGACTTTATGACAAAAGAGATGATTACAATTTCGACATCGTGAACTATCCCTTTCTGGACAGTAATATTCCAGTGGGACTTGCATATGGCGTATGCATATCTCGCCTAGTAGCACTTGCTAGATCCTGTGTTAAATGTGACGATTTTAATCAACGTCACAAAACATTGTTGCAGAAATTTATAAAACAGGGCTATTCCACCAAGCGCCTCCACTCAAAGTTTCTCAAATTTGGCGATACATATCGCATGCTGATAGCAAAATACGAGCGTAGCGTGCAAGATCTATGGCGTTACGTTTCGAACTTATGTCTAATTCAGCTTAACCCGGTGCTAGGGGCCGTATGAACCCATGTACTTAAAGATCTTCATGATGCTCATATGAATAGTCACAATCAAAGCGTGACTGAAATACATAATTCTCTAGATGACGACTTTACATTATTATGGATTAAGAATACTGATCAGCGATAAGGATTTCATATTTTTGGAACACCATGATGTCTTGTAGGCATTATTGAAAACTGTTGACCGTTTCCCTCTTGCAGGAAATTAGCCTATGTTTATGTATACTATGACTGTCCTTTCGAATTTGGTGCTAATACTGTTATGTGGAATATGGAATAGGTCTTTGGATTATCCAGATGTCCCACAGATTAGTTTCATATAAACTAGAATGAAAGTAACTCCGAAAAGTGAAGTCATTGTGATATTCTATATTTCGGTAAAGGTTATACCATCGTCAGGAATATACAGGTAGCAAGATCGTTCAAGCTGAACATTCTATATACAATGGATCATAGTGAGCAGTTTTTCAAAACAATAAATGGAACACAATTCTTTACATGGTATCAAGCTATGGTAGAGACTAAGATTCTATAAACAATGACTTGAACTCATTTGAATACAATTAATTCTTTAGATGCTTTCAAAACATGATTGAGGTCAGGACTTTTATCTTTTATGGCAATAGCTTCCTTGAACATCAACTCACTCCAGTGTCTGGCATAGTCAGTTACTCTAGTGTAGGGTAGTAGCATATGGGCAGTTGGTTTAAATTCCTTGACGGACCTGGTATTACGGTCTGGTAATAACATTAAGTCATAAATGTGCTGGAAAGCATCGCATTTCATAACATGGGAGTGAATTTCACTATTAGGATTAGAGTGTTCATTTAATCTGGTCATTAAACATCTTTCTGTTTGCCCGATATAATTTTTACCACACCCGGGACAGCAAAATTCATATACAATGTAACTTTTCAGAAAGTCTGGAATATAATCTTTGTAGGATACAAATGTAGATAACTTGCGTGTATTATAGATAACAATAAACCTAGCGGCACCATTTAATTACAAGCGTCTAGTCCGTCATTCATAATCCAGCCGTCGTCCATTAGAGAATATCCGCGTCCATAATCCAAAGACCTATTCCATTTTCCATATAACAGTATTAGCACCAAATTCAAAAAGACAATCATAGTATACAAAAACATAGGCTTGTTTCCTGCAAGAGAGAAGCGATCAACAGTTTTCAATGATGCCGGCAAGACATCATGATGTTCCAAAAATAGCCGTTTCATTTTCTTGATAGTTCTGTTAACAATTCGTTCACCCTGTCTGCCAAAATAGGGTAAGCGGAGATATATTTTGGGGATATTTTGGTCAGAATTCTTTTCGTGTCGTTTTTGAGGTGGATTTTGATATTTCTGTAGCAATTTCTGGCATAATTTGCTGGGAAAACCATTCCATAACATAAATTGTTTAATTTTGTCAAGTTCTTTAGATAACAAATTAGCATTACTGCAAAGTTTGCGTGCTCGATCTATCAAAGTTCTTATCCATGCTACTTTCCTGGACCAAGGTTCGAAACTATTGTAGTGTACATATAACCCAGTATGTGTTGACTTTCGGTATCCAAAAAATGAACATCATTATTGTTAACAAAAACTTCATGTGTGAACTGTAGTTGTTCGCTAAAAGAGTTCAACTTCTCTTCTACAGACTCAATGTCGACAGGTTTGATTAACAACAAGATGTCGTCTACAAATCTCATATATGTTCTAATAATACCAGCTTCTATTAATGGTGTTATCACAATCTTTTCGAGTTCTGACATAATTATGTCTGCTAAAACAGGCCCTAGCGGTGAACCCATAATAACGCCATCAATTTGTTGGTACAATCTATTTTCATATGAAAAAGGTGTCAACATACTATTTTCACATGAAAAAGGTGTCAACATACATGGGATTTCTTTGGATTATGGCCGCGGATATTCTTTAATGGACGACGGCTGAATTATGAATGATGGACTAGACGCTTGTAATTCTTCGACACCCAACATTCTCACCCGAGAATACGGTGAATTCTCGGACGTAGCCTTAGTATCTCAGCCGCGCTTTTATTGCAGCTGTTCATGTCGAGACTATGTATCCACACGACCCCTAGCACCGGCTGAAGTGGAATTAGATACGCTAGCTCGGGAGCTGTGATGACAGATCAGGTCAAACAACCCATCCGATGTCAATGGATAAGCATCATGGACGTCTGATGGAGTAAACGCATTAACATGGGGTAACCTGGCAAATGTAAGAAACCTAGAAAAACTAACCTGTAATGTCCGCCGTCGTACGGCTTAAATTTCCCACCGAAACAATAAACATACATATATTTGTCGAGTGACATGTACAGAGGGCGGGCCTCAGGGACTAACAGTCCACCAGCAGAATTCTACTATTTTCACGCCAAGGGAAGTAATTTTCAACTTCTAACCCACAATTGTAGGAATTGCGTAATAGGTCTGATACCATATATATATATTCACTTTCCCCGTTCAAAATCCAACGGTTTTGACTGGTCCGAGTCGTCTATACCGAATTGACAGACGAAGTCACAATGATCGCTTTGACAATGTCTTGGTACAATTATCATGTATGCCAAGTTTCAAAACATTCGGTTCAGCCGTTCATTTTTGCAAATCAAAAAGGCTTTCAAATATTGGGAAATCCAAATAAATTTCAACGATTTAATCATAGCGCGAAAATCTACGCGCTTCAGTCTCCCTTCCCGCATACTTTGCCGAGCAAAAACGAAAATTTATATTTCCTACAAAGTTAATTTTCAATGAATTTAGTATCAGGTCTATCTCTTTGATCTGTGAAACTATGGAATGGGGTTGAAGGCATTATCGAACTATCCAAGAGGCATAATGACACTTTTCATTATTCAAACTGAGATAGTCTTGATATTCGATTAGAATAATTAATTAAGTTTCTGCATTTACGTGCATGTGTTATCATCTGCAAACTGAATACCTTGACACTCTTTTCCATGCAGCAAGTCAATACCAAGACATGGTTTGCGCCTTCTATATAAATGATTAACTATTTAATTCTTAGGAAATATCATCTCATCTGACATGTTCGGCCAAGCCTTTTCGAAGGTTGCTAATTTTATTAATTTCTTTTTTTAAAAATCAAATTCTGCAAATAAGAAACATTTCTAGTCAGTATCTATGGATATCTCCCTATACTCAATTCGCGAATATGTTTGTCACTAAGTCATTCCGAAGGTGATTTAAGTGCGAAATGTCGGGGCTAGTTCACTAAACAAGGTATGTGTGTAAAAGAATGATGTCTAATTCTCGTTACTATCTTTTGGTATATCAAATTATTGCACTCACGAAAATGGCTGCCAAGTTAAAGTCAATATGAAAGATATCTAAGTATCAAAATCAAATTAAAAAACCCTCCAGGAAATCAAGGCCCTAGCTTTTGACAACGAGGTCAAACAGATCGCTTTTATGGTCAGTATCTGCTAATATATGACGTAATTCCATTCGTAAAATTGATTGACAAAGTAACGTAAATTGTGAAGTGTAGAACCAGTAAATTCTAGCAGAAATGGGCTCTGACTTGAGAGAATGACGTCAAATGCATTATGTTTCTGCCCATTATCTGCTGAATGTAGATTCTAAAGGGATTCTGAGTGCCGAAGAGGACGAGAACATCAATACCAGCTAAGCAAGGCCCTGGCTTGCGAGAATGAGGATAGAGAGGCTGTGTTCCGAAAGAGGATCATTCAAAATAGCTATGGGTCAAATTTCATGCTTGTAACCGAAAGTGCACAATAAAAACTGCACAACTATGATGTATTGTTCGCTTACAGGGTTGTCTAACTCATTAAATACAACATAGTGATTTCTGTATTATAAAACCAGTTGCGCATAAAGTCAGTTTTGAGTATTATCCATGAGATAAGACAGTAAGTTCAACTCCAGGGATTGCCCTTATGAAAATATACCACACTTTACCACAAAATACTACAGCAAACTTGTAGTAAAGTGAGGTATTTTGTAGTAAACTATAGATGAGGTATAGTATTTTGTGGTACTCTATAGTTACCACAGTTTACTACAGTGTCATTGTAGTATTTACTACAGCAGTGCTTTAATATACTACAAAAACCAAAGCATACCACAACTCAAGTGTAGTATTTTGTGGTAATTTGTAGTTTTTACAGTTTACTACAGCGTCCGTGTAATATTTACTACAGCAGTGTTTTACTGTGAGACAGTGGTGTTGAGCTATACTACAAACTGCAACACATCTGTAGTATTTTGTGGTTTCTATAGTTTACTACAGTGTCAGTGTAGTATTTACTACAGCCAGGTTTTACTGTACCGGTATTACAGAGTTGTTAAGCTATGCTAAAAAAAAAAAAAAAAAAAATAAGCATACCACTACACAATTGTATTATTTTGTGGTTTCTACGCTATACTATACTGCCGGTATAGTGTTCACTATAACAGTGTTTTACTGTACTACAGAGCTGTGCTAATAAATCCCAAAACATCATAACCACAACACAAGTGTAGTATTTTGGACCTTATATGGTCCAGATCTTATAGGATTTGCAATTTAATATGATCAAATAGGATTCAATATCAGTCCACAACACCCAAGTAATGTTCTCCATATTTGACTGCTCGTAGTTGGAGGGAGAGATTTTGTACCACCAATCTCCAATCTGTTGCTCATGAGGCATCAAATATCAATTTTGGTAGTTTCATATGAAGTTTATCTTGAATTTAATACAAACTCATGATTGATATTTTCAATAAACTAAGTTACAATTGAATTGAAGGATTAATTTTATTTTCAATATTATGAATATTCTATCGTTATGCTGATATTTGACTGTGAAGTATTTTGAAATGTCATTTAGGAAATGCTAATAAAATTGACAAAAAAATCTAATTGCCATCCATCATAGTTCGATATCCAAACAAATGCAAGGTCACTGAAAACTAAAATTTAAATATTCTAACTCAAATTGAATTCACTGATAATCTTAATCGGAAATTTATTAAAATTGGAATAAATGTATGAAGTTTTTAAATTTTGATTGTTTTGAATTAAAGTTTTAATTAAAATTGAATTAAGGATGTCCGCTGGTAGTAAATCAAAGTAATTAACTTTTTGAATAATGCTTGTTGTTGCAGTCATAACTGTGTAATATGGGGGAAGAACAAAGAACAAATATAGTCGGTGTACACTTTTTAAATGGTTTCCCAATTTGAATGATATTTACAAAGTCTGTCTACCCTGAATGGAGGGGAGGTAACTCAGTTTCTTGACACTGTCACTAGGTGGCGCTGCACAGAGAAAAACAAAGATGGCGGCCGAATGTTTCCATGTTTATTGCAGTTATCAGCTGAATGATTTGGAGACAGTAAAAGTCATATTTCCGATTATCTATGGCTGATGGAACTGATTGAGATTGATGGTAAGTACCTTTTGCAACTTGTAGGCAAAAATAGCATTCTAAAGTGATCATTTACGCCAACACTAAAGTGTGAAAAAGATTTGCACATTTGAAAATTGAACAATTGATAGGGCCTAATGTTTTTTATTTGCAAGCTGTAATAGTGCTCCATTTGTTAAGTCTGGAATATTTTGGAATAGTTTAAAAGATATTAAGTTATATAAATAACTTTGTCAGGCTTTGCCCAGTTCCAGGTAGGCCAAATGTACCAGTGGTGTGTTCTATTCATGACAACCTGAACTTGGGATGCTTTTCATCCAGTTAAGGGCTGAACTATATGATGTGACAAATTATGCTTAGCCTAAGCTTTAATACATGTTGTACCCCATTTGTGTACTTTTCAATTGTGGTAATTTCACCCTTGTTGGGGGGGGGGGGTATAGTCTACTGTACATGCTATCATCCAGTTTTACACATCATCTGAAAAATGTCATTTGTTAGAATTTCCAGGTTGTTTGGTTACTCAAATGTCCCGTTGATTACTTCATATGAATAAATAAACACTCCTACAAACAATTGTTTGGCCATGTCAGTGTTAGTACAGAATTGAGTTGAAAATTGGTGAATTTATTTTCACAATAAATCACGACATGATACGTTAATAATTGTTTTTTCCCACAGGAGATCACAGAGCCTACAAAGAAGATGAGCAAGACAGTTCGTGATGCCTAAAAGAATGAGTCAAACAACATCCTTTAGAAGTTAAACAAACAGCGACAAGGAAAACTTCCAGTGGCACCTGTTCAAGACATGTCAGATGAAGTAAGTATAAATTCAACTATCAGGACTTTTCAGCTAAATCCCTAGGCTATTATCAAATAATTCATTATTTTGACTATTGAGAACATTGCTCATGAATTGTCTCATCTATTTTACTGATCCCTTTCAGATAACTATTTCTAATAATATTAATCCAAATTTCTCTCAATGTGGAAAAAATATGTGGGTGTGGGGCCTATTGATTTTGGTTTTCTTCTTCTTTGTAGGATTCTAGTAGCCGAGCAGACCTGAGGGCTCTGCAGAAAGAAGTTGAAGAGCTGAGAGCGGAGAACCAGTCTCTGAAGTCAGAAAACAGTTCTTTGAAAGTCTCATTATCTACACTTACTGGTAAGATTTTAAATTTGAGTTTTTGCAAGTTTGCTAACCAGTAAAATGCATGTTAAATGACACTGAATTTTAATGGTTAACAAGCGATCACTTGTAAATAATCATTTAATGCAATTAATCTTAGTAAATAATAATTTAATGAGATTTTAAAGTTTTAAAACATTGTTGATCCTTTGTCAACAAGATTCTGCAATTTATGACTATTAACATTCTGACTGAATATTATCAATCCAACTGTCAGTACACATTTTGTATCTTTTATTTCACAGAACTGCCATCTGTATTTCATGACATCAAGACCTCGGTGAAGACAATGAATAAGGTGGCATCACGTCAGGCATAGACTCGCCCAGCAGAACCATGTCAGCTGCTGACACCATCAACATCCGAACCCTTGCCCTATCATACGCGATCACCCTCATCACCAGATCCATCAACTGGATCATCCGATGATTTAATTGGAGAAAGACAACATTCATTTCAATATTGGTAAGTATTTCTTACCCATCACAAGAACACAGTAGTAATAATAATATGGGTTCTTTCATAATAACTTAATTAAATTCAATTAACTGTAATGAAATGCCGTTGTCAACAAGTTCAGACTTGCAGTATGTCCATTTGAAGTGTATACTAAATAATTTGCCAACTCAAATTTTTTCTTTCTTTTCTCCTTCCAGTTGAAACTCGTAGAGTATTCCCCGACAAGAGAGAAGTGGACAAAGCCAGTATTCACCTGAAGCTGAACAATGCTTCGAAACAATTAAAGAAGTAGTATTTTTACATTAACGAAGTGTTTGGACATTAACTGAGTGCATTTTATGATGTTGTATGGAGCGATTCAGTGCTAGTAGAATAAATATAGTTTTATATAAGAAATTATTGTGTTATTTTCGTTGTGTTATCAGGGCGTTGTCATTCTCTGAAATAGATTATTCTACAATGTTGTTCAGTATTGAGGATGTAATATAAATACCCAGTCCAAAGCGAAGCTACAAATCTATAGCTATAGTTCATTTGTAGTAAGCTATAGTTCATTTGTAGTAAGCTATAGTTCATCTGTAGTAAACTATAATTCATTTGTAGTAAGCTATAGCTCATTTGTAGTAAGCTATAGTTCATTTGTAGTAAGCTATAGTTCATCTGTAGTAAACTATAATTCATTTGAAGTAAGCTATAGCCCATTTATAGTAAGCTATAGTTCATTTGTAGTAAACTATAGTTCATTTGTAGTAAGCTATAGCTCATTTGTAGTAAGCTATAGTTCATCTGTAGTAAACTATAATTCATTTGTAGTAAGCTATAGCTCATTTGTAGTAAGCTATAGTTCATTTGTAGTAAACTATAGTTCATTTGTAGTAAGCTATAGTTAATTTGTAGTAAGCTATAGTTAATTTGTTGTAAGCTATAGAAATTGAGCTGTAGTAAATCCGCAAAAGTACCACAAAATCGATAGTAATCTATAGATTTCAACTATAGATTTTTGTGGTAAATTTTCATAAGGGTGGAGGGTCATTGTTTCGATTCCCACAGAGTGTTAAATTATTCTTCCTTTCAAAACATATTTCCATATATGCGAATTGCTTGGGGGGTAAAGTTAAACATGATACCAGCTTGTCATTTCTTTAAGTTAAACATCTTTATTCGGCGAAAGCTGGTGAGTTTTTCCCTAACTTCTGAAACGTTTGTTTTCATGATGCATGATCTATAATTTGATATAATTTGTAATCATAATGACAATGCGTTGCTTGTCTACTTCTTCACCAATTTGTGAATTATCTAGATTGGGTAGATAAAATGATTACTAGAAGTAGTGAACTTATTTTTCTGCTTACTAAGACAGTTGCCTATGATTGTATGCAAATTAGCCGAACCACTGACACGGTTGCGGCTCATCTTCCTTGTTATATAAGCAATTCAAGGATCTTAAAGTGTATATACTTACATACTGTTCAGTGAAAATGGTAATATCTGAAGACAATGATTGATGTGTCGATCGACAGCTTTTAAGTGACTGAAGTTTCCTATGTGTTGACGTAAGAGAATTGATGTCTGAACGGAAATCAACGAAACAATAATTCATTCCACCGAACATAGTTGCAAATGAATTCCAACGTGCCTGAAGACAGGGTTACAATGTGAGATCGGAGGTTGAAAATAAAAGTGTGGCAGAGATCACACTCTCTTAGCGCATGCGTATTTCAAAAAGTCACAAGAAGAACAAGAACAACAACAACAAGTGAGAAATGACTACATTGTAGTCAAAACCTGCGGCAGTGGCAATAATACGATGAAAGACATATCAGCCGAGGTGGTGGTAATTGTAGAAAAAAGCGCCATCTCCCAGCGTTTTCATGCCAAGGGAAGTCATTTTCAACTTCTAACCCACAATTGAAGGAATTGTGTAATAGGTCTGATACCATATATATATATATATTCACTTTCCCCGTTCGAAATCCGACGATTTTGACTGGTCCGTGCCGTCCATACACAATGATCGCTTTGACAATGTCTTGGTACAAGTATCGTGTATGCCAAGTTTGAAAACATTCGGTTCAGCCGTTGATTTTTGCAAATCAAAAAGGCTTTCAAATATTTGGAAATCCGAACAAATTACAAAGATTTAGTCATAGGGCGAAAATCTACGCTCTTCAGTCTCCCTTCTCGCTTACTTTGCCGAGTAAACTGGAAAACGTATATTTCCTTCAAAGTTAATTTTTCAATGAATTTATTATCAGGTCTATCACTTTGATCTGTGAAACTATGGTGTCAGAAAGGCTTTATCGAACTGTCCAAGATTACAACACATAAAAAGGGAAGTGGGAAGAGGTGCCGACATACTGGCAGAACCACATGACTTCACAGTATAGTCTTCCGGTTAACCTATTCTAAAGCACATACCAAGATGTGTTGTATCTCAGGTACGCTTTTATTGTACCTGTTCATGTGGCAACTTGGATGATATAACCAAACGGCCCCTACCACCAGTACAATCGGTATTAGATACAAATATACAGAGCTATGATGGAAATGCTCTGACAACTCGTATATTGGTAATTGGTGAGCTGTTTCTCTGTGACAACTCGCACACTGGGAATTGGTGAGCTGTATCGTCGTCAGATGAAAATGACGGCATTTAACACAAAAGACTAGTCTGTAAGGCCCGATGTCGACCCAGCATCAACTTCCCACAAATGCCAACATATATCAAAGACCAAAAGATCTGTACAGGGGCGGGCCTCGGGGACGAAACGTCCACCAGCAGAATCTCGCCATATACAGGTAAAAATTACAACACATATAAGGGAATAGGCATAATGGCCTGTGACAGTCTTGATATCCGATTAGAATAACTAATTAAGTTTCTGCATGTGTGTTATAATCTGCAAACTAAATACCTTGACACTCTTTTCCATGCAGCAAGTCAATACCAAGACATGGGTTGCTCCTTCTATATAAATGATTTACTATAATTTCATTCTTGGGAGATATCATCTCATCTGACATGTTCGGCCAAGCCTTTTCGAGGGTTGCTAATTTTATTAATTTCTTCTTTTTTTTAAATCAAATTCTGCAAATTAGAAACATTTCTTGTCAGTATCTATGGATATCTCCCTATACTCAATTGGCGAATATGTTTGTCACTAAGTCATTCCGAAGGTGATTTAAGTGCGAAATTTCAGGGCTAGTTCACTAAACAAGATCTGTGTGTATGAGAATGAAAGGTCACGAGATCGCTTTTATGGTCAGTATCTGCTAATATATGACGTAATTCCATTCGTAAAACTGATTGACAAAGTAACGTGAATTGTGAAGTGTAGAACCAGTAAATTCTAGCATAAATGGGCTCGGACTTGAGAGAATGATGTCAAATGCAATATGATTCTGTCCATTGTCCACTGATACACATAAGTATTAAATTTTTGGGCGTGATTAATGTTAATCTAAAGGGATTCTGAGTGCCGAAGAAGACAGGAACATCAATTCCAACGAAGCAAGGCCCTGGCTTCCGAGAATGAGGATAGAGAGGGTGTGTTCCGAAATAGAATCATTCAAATTAGCTATGTGCCAAATTTCATGCTTGTAACCGAAAGTGCACAATATAACTGCACAACTATGATGTATTTTTCGCGCACAGTGCTGTCTGACTCATTAAATACTAAATAGTCATTTCTGTATTATAAAACCAGTTGCGCAAAAAGTCAGTTTCGAGTATTATCAATGAGTCGGTATAGCTAAGACAGTAAGTGCAACTCCAGGGATTGGAGGGTCATTGTTTCGATTTCCACAGAGAGTTAATTTATTCTTCCTTTCAGAACATATTTCCGTATATGCGAATCGCTTGGGGGTAAAGTTAAACATCATACCAAATTGTCATTTCTATAAGTGAAACATTTTTATTCGGCGAAAGTTGGTGAGTTGCTCCCCTTATTTTTGAAACGTAATTGTTGCGTTTGTTTTTATGATGCATGATCTATAATTTGATACCAAGTATTATTCAATGTTAGTCACAATGCCAATGTGTTACTTGACTACTTCTTCACCAATTTGTGAATTATCTAGATTGGGTAGGTAAAATGATTGCTAGAAGTAGTGAACTTATTTGTTCTACTTGTAACGTGTGCCGGGCCGGTCAATGAACGGGACGCAGCTGAGCTAGGTCTCGTTATATGGTAGCGTACAAGCTGTCAGGCCGCTTTCCCTGCCGACACTAGTCCTTGCCAACTAGAGATTCACTTCGACCTGTCACCTTGTCTGGATCGAGAAAGTAGGAGAGTGTAGAGACAACCAAGGCTGATATAGAGTCAAATAATATGCAATAATATTCAGTTAAATGTACAGGATGATCGCGGTTCAAAGATGTAAATATGTACAGTGTTAATATAAAGTGCCGTGTAAAGGGCGGCCTGGCTGCTGGCCCTTTCCACACGGTATTACTCGTAGGGGCGGCCTGGCTGCTGGCCCCTCTCTTGCTATGGAATGTCGTTGGAGCGAGGCTAAGGATAGCGGCTCGACGCCCCTCTTTCTCCCGGCTGTTGAAGCGAGGCTATGGATATAGCGGCTCTCCTCCCTCTAAGGTATGTATGTCGTCCCCAGAAAGCGTCGTGGCTTCCCACCGTGGATATGATCGTCCTCCCCTTATAGGTGCGTATGGTCCCGGAGATTGCTTCGTCTTCCCACCGTGGGTACGTGTATATTCACCTGGTTGGTACGTATTCCCTTCCCTAGGTCGCTTCGTCTTCCCACCGTGGATACGTCTGCTTCTCCTTGTAAGAGATCCCCTCTACAGGTAGGTTCGTCTTCCCACTGTGAATACGTCTGCTTCTCCTTGTAAGAGATCCCCTCTACAGGTAGGCTCGCCTTCCCACCGTGGATGCGTCCGCTTCTCCACAGTTGTAACCTGTCTTGCGAGGATGCCTCCGTATCGTCTTCCCTCCAAGGTAAGTACCAGTGCCCTGTCACCCGTTTCACGGTGAGAACGCTCTCAGACAGCGTTATGCCTCTCCGCCGTGAACACTCCGGTGTCTGTGCAAGGTAACCTGGCTTGTGAGGGTTACTTCTTCCTCCAATCCTCAGGTACGGTAGATCGTGATTCTCTCTGTCTTCTGGTCCGTAGGTACCTCCCCTGTATCAGCAGCCCGATTCCACAACCCTTGGGATATCACCAGTCGCCCGAACGCAGCCCGCGTTTTGCCGGCAATACCGCTGCTCTTCGTATCCGAGGTCCGCTCCAGTCCAGCGCAAGGCTTGTCCGCGACAGTCCACCGATCACACCCTTGGTCTCCGAGTATATCCCCGTCTTACCGTACCAGTAGGCTGGATGAACTTTACCTTTCAGTCCTGGGTGAAGAAGTGAAGTTTTCGATTGAAATTGTAGTTTAAGGGCCGCTTCCCATTCGGATTTCGCGGCCCATCAACTCAATGTTTTATTTGACTTTCGCGGTACATTACTTTGTTTATTGCATATCTTTTCCAGCGCTAAGTTAATAAATAAATAAATAAATAAATAGGTAAATAATAAATAACAATGAGAGATTAGTAGGAGATATAAATAGAGGTAAATAAGAATCGCTATATGTACAAGTTCGTAAGTCTCTTTCTGTTTTTTTTTTTTGGTAAGTTTTTCTGGTAATTGTGAGTTCACTGTAATCGCGTGTATGATTCCTTTGTCTTGGTACCCCTTTGTACACACAAAGCCGTCCAGAAAAAACTGGGAGAACCATGGGCGACTTCAGGATTTTTCTGATCGACTTTTCTAGCGGCGCTCATGGGAACGGGTGGGTTCTTCCAGAAATCTGTGCCTGTAACAATTGCTTGGAGTGTGTATTGGGGCACAGGACGGCAGGTCTACGTCCTATATTGCGTGAAAGTGAAGTTTTCGCTCGATGCAGTCACTTTTATACCCATCAGACCAACGACCACATGACGTCGTGTCGCCCGTATGATAAACCACATTTTCCCGCAGCGCCATCTGCACTAGCCAGTCAAAGATAACTCACATCACATTCTCAAAGAGGGCCGTGTCTACCCGCGGGAGACCAAAGCGACTCTCATGTAAACTGGTGACATTTTGAATCTCCAATCTCAAAGCGAGGCAGCATGACATCACTCGCTCGACCGGGACTATTCATTCTCAAAGAGAGCCGTGTCTACCCGCGAACTACTTCCTGTATTAGATAACTCGCTTCCACGGCCAAGTATACATACCGACAATAATTTGTTCGCGATTGATATGCTCCGAAACGGAAAGAGTCATTTCCCAATTATATAGCCCACGTTATGTTTAGCAATTCGCTTCTAACTCGGCGGAGTCAGCAGGTCAATGACAAGCCGGATACAGACGAAAAATCATACGCCGCCTACTCACCCCCCAAATTTTGGGGGGATGGCTCCCATTTACCCAAGAGACTCTTTCTCGCAGTAGGGAGTCTCGCGAGACGAGAATGCTCACATCATTGTGCAGTCTAGGAACGATAACTCCAAGCGTTATCACCAAGCAGACTTTGGGGAATTCCCGACTTTTAGTTTCACTTTCGTTACTGCTGATTATATCGCCGTATATCGTTTGCACAGTTTCTTTGTCAACGGGAACATTATGCAGTAATCTCCGTTGATATCACAGACCAAGAATGGACACAAATACTGGACGGTAAGTTCATTCAGTTATATACCCGTTGTATATCCGTATTTTATGCTGAGCGTTGTGGCTTCATGTAGACCCCAATTTCCGTCCATTTCCGGGTTGGCGTGTACACTTCGTTCCAGACTTGCGCTTCGGTTCGGACTTGTTTTTAGTCCTGATTTAACGTTTAGGGGATACCAATATTCGTTACATACTTATACTAAGACAGTCGCCTGTGACTGTATGCAGTTTGTGGTTCATCCTCCTTGGTATATAAGCAATTCAAGGATCTTAAAATGTGTATACATGTACATACTGTTCAGTCAAAATGGTAATATCTGAAAACAATGACTGATATGTCGATCGACAGCTTTTAAGCGACTGAAGTTTCCTGTCTTGGCGTAAGAGAATTGAAGTCTGGACGGAAATTAACGAAGCAATAATTCATTCCAACGAATATAGTTGCAAATGAATTCAAACGTGCCTGAAGACAGGGTTGTCATTTGAGATCGGAGGTTGAAAGTGTGGCAGAGATCACACTCTCTTAGCGCATGCGTATTTCACAAAGTCACAAGAAGAAGAAGAAGAACAACAACGCGAGCCTCCCGTAGACCTGCGTGCCGCAGGTAACAACGCGAGCCTCATGTAGACCTGCGTGCCGCAGGTAATAATAGGAAATATTTGCTTACAGGCAAATCCGGAGGGATCGCAGTTTTCGTGAGAACAGAAATATCATCATACGTGAGCGAAATTGAGATGCAGTGCGATTATTCAGTTTGGATTAGAATTTCGAAAACTCTGTGTAATATAGATAATGATATTATTGCTGCAGTAGTTTATATTCCACATGTGGGCTCTGTCTACTTGAATGACGAAACCCTTAGTTCTCTTGAAGATCATATTTATGAAATGTGCTCTCCAAATTAGATTGTTTATTTGATGGAAGATTTTAATTCTAGGATGGGCGACTTTAATGATTTTGACACTAATGAGTTTATTTTGGAAAATTTAGATATTGATATTTCTACCAGAAATTTACTTACTTCAAATATATTGGATAAAATTGGAATATCGGATAAAAGGTCTACACAAGACAGAGGACGAACAAACTCAAATGGCAGATGGTTAATTGAAATGAGCAAGAGTAATAATATATTTATTGCTAATGGCAGAGTTGGTGAGGATAAGGGCAAAGGTAAATGCACTTGTAAAGATAATTCTGTTACAGATTATGTCATAGGTTATCCAGAAGCCCTTAAGAATATGTCAAACATTATTGTTCATGATTTTGACCCTTTGATTTCTGATGTTCATTGCGCAATCAGTTTTGTTACACTTTTTATTAGATCAGAAATTATTACTCAAGCAGATTTGAATGATGTACCCCAGATTAATTCATATAGATGTTCTGACAAATGCAGAGATAGATTCATTCATTGATAGAGAAGGTATTTTGGATATTTAAGTTTCATGAAGCTTATGTGAACGATAGTACTGATCAGCAACTGATTGATGAATGTTGTGACATGTTTGAAGACTTGTTTAAAGACAGTTTGAATAAATGCACCGAGAGTAACGAAGAGACCCCAAATATACATGTACAAAGCCGGGAAAGACAAATGAGTAAACCATTCTTTAACAAAGAATGTAGAACAGCAAGACAAAAATATCATTTGGCTCGAAAATATTATAGTTGTGCTAAAAGTGAAAGGAATGAATAAAATCTTGTTTTGCAAAGTAAGTTGTATAAAAAGACATTGAATAAACTGAAGAGAAGAATAATTATAAGAAATAGTTTCAAAACAAATTACGTAATCTGAGCAAAACTGATCGCAAAACTTATTGGAAAATTCTGAATAGTGATAAAAAGAATGACACTAGAGATACAGGAATAGAAATACTTGTAGATTTGTTCAAAGATATAAATGCAGGTGAACATGGTGAAATCGATAAGGAGGAAGATCTTCAAGAAAATATCTTTTCTGAAAGTAATGACCCCTCGGATAGAGAAATTAGTGAACAAGAAATAAGAGAAGCAATTAAAACGTTAACAAAATAACAAAGCTACCGGGTTTGATGATATTCCAAACGATTTTATTAAATGTAGTGAAACGTCATTACTAGAATTTTACAAGCTTTTGTTTACCTGTGTGTTAGTAAGTGGAAAAGTTCCAAGTAAATGATTGATCGGATTAACTAAACCGATATTCAAAGGTGAAGGGAGAAAAATGATCCAAATAATTAAAGGCCTATTACATTATTGAGCTGTTTAGGAAAGTTGCTCACCTTAATTTTGAATAGTAGATTAAAGGATTTTATTGATTCAACTGGCATTTCGAAAGAAAATTAAGCAGGATTCAGAACAGGCTATTCGATAATATATTTGTCTTGTACTCGTTTGGAGAACTTCTGAAAGCAAGGAAAACATTATTTTGTACATTTATTGATTTCGGCAAAGCTTTTGATACAGTTTGTCGACGAGGACTTGGCAAATATGATTACAATATAATATTAAAGGTAAGATTTTTAATGTCATATTCAACATGTATTCCAGCAATAAGTCATGTATACTACATGATGGCCAGAGATCAGATTATTTTCCCTGTAATATTGGACTTCGACAAGGCGAGAATTTATCTCCCATACTTTTTTCCTTATTCAAAAATGATTTAGAAGATTTTCTTTTTGACCAAAATTGACAAGGCGAGAATTTATCTCCCATACTTTTTTCCTTATTCATAAATGATTTATAAGATTTTCTTTTTGATCAAAACTGCTCAGGTATTGAAACTGTTTTATAGCAAGTAACGAGAGAGATCTTTAGCACGATTTGAATATTTTCAAAATCTACTGTGATAAGTGGAAATTAAGGATAAATATATAAAAAGTTATATTTGGAGCAAGACTTACTGGGAAATTCAGTTTTTACATAGATGACGACAGAATTGAAATAGTTGACCAGTGTAAATATCTAGGGTTTATATTTTCTAAAACTAGAAGTCTTATGTACTCGATCAAATCGATAAATTGATAATGCTAGTCGAGCTCGGTTCTTACTCTATTGTAAAATTAGAAAATATAGTATCCCCCTCGACCTTCAAATTTTATTGTTCG
This sequence comes from Hanleya hanleyi, assembly GCA_036873755.1. Classification (NCBI taxonomy): domain Eukaryota; kingdom Metazoa; phylum Mollusca; class Polyplacophora; order Lepidopleurida; family Hanleyidae; genus Hanleya; species Hanleya hanleyi. Next base: position 49,968 of record JAVTVY010026383.1, on the reverse strand, counting down.
ATAAAATGATTATGCCAATTATACTCTATGGATGCGTAATATGGGGCATAGCAAATACGAATTTAATTGAGAAATTTCATTTGAAGTTCCTGAGAAAAATGCTTTGTATTAGAATTAGTACTCCCTTGTACATGATATATGGTGAACTTGGAAGATATACATTGAACATTCTAATGAAGAAAAGAATTATTGGTTTTTGGAGTCGTGTACTTCTTGGTGGTGAGAAACCCAGGTTGCCATATGTCCTGTGCAAGCTGATGTTGTGAGATGTATATAACAATATATATCAGCATAAATGGATTACCTCTGTTAGAAATATGTATAATATTTGGATAAATCAGAATCCATATAACCTGAAATCCATGAAAATGAATCTAGAGAAAAGACTACAAGACCAGTACTATCAATTTTGGCTTGCAAAAACAGCAAATTCGTCGAAAGACATGTTATATTCAGCAATTAAAGAAACTATTTATTTTGAAAATTATTTTACCATTTTGAATCCAAAATAACGAATAGCTTATACTAAATTTAGAACTGTAAATCACAAATTTCCTGTAGAAATTGGATGGTGGGAGGATATTCCGAAGGAAGAAAGATTGTGTGAATTCTGTGACCAAAATTCTATTGGTGATGAGTTTCTTTATTTGCTTGTCTATCCATCTTTTCAAAATTTCAGGAAAGTCTATTTAAAAGAATACTATTACAAGTACCCTAGCTTTTACAGTTATCTGGCTTATATAAAACAAAATATGCACCCCAATTGATCAAGCTGGCTAAATTTATACAGATTATAATGCAAAAATTAACTGAAAAGTCATATTAATTTAGGATATACATGTAATACTGTAGGCAACAAACTGTGAAACCAATTTAATAATCCTTATACATTTCATATATTGTGCACTTATAATTTTTCTCGGTACTGAACGTTTATCGAATATGTTCATTAATATGCTTCCTCAGCATGTGTATTTTCCGATTACTTAACTGGACTGCATTCACTGACCAAAATAGTCCTGCTATAACTTAATACATTTTGAATTACTTGACCAACTCGGTTATACAACACTAGGTTGTTATTGTGCTCCCGAGTAAATCTTCTGTTGTTTAGAATGTATATGTTAATGACGGCGCAGTTTCTGCCAATATAATTTGAATATATTGTTTTTTCCCCATATACTACTGGAAGTGGTCTGGGTGTAATAAAGTGAATTGAATTGAATTGAATCGAGGCCTCAGAGTATAATGCTTCTGGAATTACCGTCTCATAATGACAAAATTCAGGCAATTCATGAAACTAGTCATAGGTTTCTTTGATAGGCATTTAGAAGTCGGCGTATATAACACAAAGCTATTCTGTGGAAAACAACTTCTTTATTGCTGTGGCGCTGACGTTTTTTGGAGATACCTCCAACTTTTTCAAAGCTAATGAACTGCGTTGAGTGAAATTGTAGTTTATGGGCTGCTTTCCATACGGATTTCGCGGCCCATCAACTCAATGTTTTATTTTAATTTCACGTTACATTTCTTAGTTCATTTAAGATGTTTACAAGCGCTGTATTTTAAAATAAATAAATAAATGAATAACAAAGAGAGAACGGACGGAGATATAAATAGAAGGGAAGAATTGACTATGTACAATTTCGTCGGCCAGTTTTTGATTAGGTTATACTGGTAAATATGTGTTCATTATACATTGTAGTCGCGTGGGTGATTCCTTTGTCTTTGTACTCCTTCATATACACAAAGCAGTCCAGATAAAACTGGAAGAACCATAGGTGTTTTCTTCCAGAAATCTGTGCCTGTAACAGTACTTGGAGTGTGTATCGGTGTACAGTATGGCAGGCTGCGTCCTATATTGCTTGAAAGTCAAAGGATCATATTCTGCATTAAACAATCATCAGTACAATGGCATCTCAGGCGTGGCGCGTCTGGTCTTGTGTAGAGTTGATTTTACCAATTCAGGACGTCTTTCTGGGGTGTTGTCACTCACGGCGCTGTTTAATAATTGTTGTCGTCATCCGTATTCTGTTTCAGGTCTGATCTAGCCCGTCTGTGGTCTTCAGTGTGCTGTGCCTGTATCGCAAGAAATAGTAGAGTTTTGTGTTTTCTGTTTTTTTTTAATGCAATATTTTGATATATCTTCCTCTCACAACAGACACCCTCGTGACTGTCAGTCACATAAATAGATAAATAGCAATAAATAATTAAGTAAATGAATAAATAAATAAACAAATGAATAAATAACTAAATATTTGGACAAATATAATACTAGGTGAATAGACAAATACATAGTTTGGCATTTTATCCGTATACATTATTGTTTGATGGTCATCAAATATTTGTGGGACAATGAGATAGACGGCCCTCAGTATCAAGGTAACTTACCATTTTCTATATTTTATACCATTTATTATTATATTTTATATGTTCGCCATATGCGTTTTGGTCGCGCTATTGTTGTTATGCTTTTATTTAAATTTAGCCATCGTTTGTTTTGTAGGACAGTGGAACAGACGACCCTCAGTATCAAGGTAACTCCGTTGTTGCCATGCCTATTTTATTTCTAAATGTGTCGATGACATTTTGACCGGTTGTTATATATGGAGAGTTTATTATGGCCATAATGATTTGTATGGCTATGGTGCACACGGCCCTCAGTATCAAGGTAACTCCGCTGCAACCATACCCTTTGTTGAAGCCAGAAGAATGATTTGGCCTCTACTTTAAGATCTATCACATCGCGTCATAGTACTTGGTGTACTAGTAGTTGATTATGTAATTTAAAAAAAAAATAAAAAATAATAAAACACAGCCCCTGCTAGTAGGCGCGAGAATTATCCGAAAGTTTGTGGATTAGGCAATGTCCCCATATAATATTAAATGGTAGAATAATAGTTAGTGGATTTGATGTAAGCTAAGGTGGTGTATACCTTATTTGTTAAAAAAGGCTTGAGATTTAATATGGTAGTCAACGACAGAGGGAGATTCAATTTTTTAAGCTCGTTTTCCAGTATGCGGTGATAGGGGTCATGTTTTGGGCATTTGAGTAGGAAATGTTCTATCGTTTCTACTTCACTGTGGCATGAGGAACATAGTGGTGATGTGTATTTGATTAGCATAGAGAGGTGGGATTTTAGCCCTGTTTTGCCTAGTCTTAATCTTGTGATGATGCGGTCGTCACGTTTACTGTCTAGCTGGAATCCACAACTCCGTCTTTTCTCCTTATCTAGAATACTATGTAGCCATCGGCCACGGTTCTCTTCTTTCCATTCCTTTTCCCATTTACTATCTATTCTGCTTTTAATTATAGAATTCAGTTCCTTAGTTCCTAATCCTATATGTACGTCAAGTGCAGTTTTGGTGAGGCTGTCTTTGGCTGCCCTATTGGCAGCTTCATTTCCTCTGACGTTCACGTGCCCGGGTATCCAAGCTAAATTGGCGTCAATGTCATTGTCTCGTATTTGTGTACATACAATTTTTATTTTGTGTATGAGGTCGGATCTACTGTCGGATTTGGAGTTCTATATTGATATCAGTCCGCTTAAGGAATCACTAAGAATAACGGTAGAAACCGGTCGGTTTTGAAGTACCCATTCGAGGGCCTTGATTATAGCGCCTAATTCACTAGTGTATACAGACATATTGTCTGGTAGTTTAAAGCCTTCGTTATTGCCGAGTTTTGGGATAACGAATGCAGATCCTGTATTGTTACTTGTGTTTTTGGAGCAGTCTGTATATATTTTCATGTGATTTTTCCAATTTTTGTCTATATATTCGAGGGCAGTGACTCTTATATGCTCTGTGTTGGCCTGTTTGGTGATGCAGTATATGTATATTCGTGTCCACGTGAGGTGTGATTAGTTGCCATGGTGGTCTATTGACCTTGTCAGTGTCAGATATACGTGAGGTAGGAATGTCGTGTTCTTGGAATAATTAGTGAACTACAGGGTATAGATGAGGGCATTTATACAAATGAATAACAGGCACAAAAGGTCACAAAACAATCATAGCACAATAAGTCATCACACATTTGAGGGTTAACAATTTGTCACCTTCATCTATGGAGCTACTTCAGATTTAATCTGCAATCACCCATTGTCTAAACCTGGTTCAAAGGATTAGTAGATTACAATAGACCTATCCACCGTTTTGATTATCCTTCAATATACCTGACATGACTCGCTCATGACGGACCTATTGTGCTTATTATTCTGTGACCTTTTGTGCTTGTTATTTCTTTGTATAAATACCCTCATCTATACCCTGCAGTTCAATTTATGAACTATTTATTTATTTATTTATATATTTAGCGCTGGAAAAGATATTCAATAAACAAAGTAATGTACCGCGAAATTCAAATAAACATTGAGTTGATTGGTCGCGAAATCCGAATGGGAAGCGGCCCTTAAACTACAATTTCAATCAAAAAACTGCAGTTCAATTAGTCAATCTGCAGTTCATTAGCTTTGAAGAGGTTGGAAGTATCTCCAACGAAACGTCAGCTCCACAGCAATAATGAAGTTGGTATCCATAGAATAGTCTTATGTTATAGTCATAGGTTGGCCTTAATCTGATAAATAGTCGCACAATCAATGCAGATATGCAAATTGTGTCTGCATAAGCAACTTGTATACCCCTCACCTGCTCAAAAGTGAAGATTTTTAAAATAGATGCAGATTTCAACAATTGTTTCCATTTTATTCCGTTTAACCTTTTGTTTATTTCATTAGCACCGGCTGAAATTACTCTCACCCACGTTATTAAAAAATCCAGAAATTTTCCCAACTAGCCTTTCAGACGAATACCTCACATATTTGACCCAGATATAATTATGTCCAGTTTGAAGATCATATGTAAGTTTTACAGACGTTTTTCTCAAGGTACTGTAAAGCTTGAGTTCATTGTACCATTGAACCGTATTATTGCACCATCGTGCATCAAAACATGAATGGTGATCCATAAAACTACCAAATGTGCACATGTGAGCGCCGATTTCTAAATGTTCCAATCATATTACTTGTCCAAGTTTTCTATAAGGCCACTTAAAGTAGTCAAATAATGTATAATTATCACAACATAGCCAACCGATACCATGTACCACACATGCAACATGCTTTTTGGCATTATTCCATGGTTCGTTCAACTATACATACAAATTACTCAATTACCGGTATTCATATATGTACAGAATGATTATGTGTATGTTGCCAGGTCGGCGACTCGTCAAATGTCATTGAAACCAACACAGTTAAAAAAGTAATACTAATCTGATTGACTATGGAAAAATGATACGGAGTTGTTTCACATGTGGACTATCAAAACCCGCGAGGCGTATTTTACTCATTCTATAGCCATGTGTCTCAGTCATTACTAGCTCTGTATGACACTACAGGTTTCTGGACCATAGCATGACGAAGCACAAAGCAGCCGGTTTTTGCTGCAAGCGCACCTCCCAGTACAACCGATTTTGCACTTGAAGTTATGGGCAAGGGGTTGTTTGGGAGCTGGAAGGTCCACTATCAATACGAGTTGACACTCATTGTTCCACCCATGGTCCTCTGGTAATGGGATGTTGAGGTTACCCCCTTCTACGGCTCTCTTCCAAATTGCTGCCTGGTAATTGGCCCTTTGTATATGGAGACGGAGAGAACTCTCACGAGGCAAGTTCATTTCTGTTTCGGACTACTTACAAACCGCAAGTATTTCTTGAGTGGGATGGTCCTTAGAGTAACAAGGGAGAATAATATTTGACGACCTATCAACAATATCGTCTGAAAGCTCAAATGTACCATCGATACCGTCTAGTACCTCTGAAATTTGACTAGGTGTCCAAGTCAGTAATAAAGCTCGTTCAATTTTATGGGACGATACTGCTTGCTCCAGTTCTAAAGTTGAGTGATCAGGAAGGCTAGACGCAAATCCCAAACAGACTAACAGCAGGTCTGTGGTAGGACTGTCAAGTATAGCATATGTATAACCATGCTTAAAGTGCATCTGATGCACGAAAGAAGAGCCGAGTATCTGCCTCTTCATGATTACGTTTGAAGCAGTTTGCATTCGCAACCATCGTGGATGTTGCAGTCAGCGAGATACACATGATTACCTGGTGGCGGGGGACGGGGGACGGGGGAAGGGACGTAATTTCTTATTCTTTATTGACCACTCTCGCAACAACATCAATCCTCTTTGCAGTATCACGTTGGGATAAAATTGAGTCAAGACTAATCCCCGAATGTGCTGCAAGTCAATGCTATAGCCTTGGGAGCTTAGATTTCTGGTGTCTTTTCGAATACATCCATCACTAGTGGCAATAGAAGGTGGTATATTTGTGAAGAGCTCCTGGATGTCAAAATTTCGAACATGAACAATGATGACTATTCTGGAGAAAAGATCTCTGTCAGCTGTAACAAGTGCCACATCAGATTTCGGTTTGACTTTCTTCTTTCACATACTGCCGAATGTTCTCAGTATGTGTTCCAAAGGCTCATAGAAGCCTTTTCCGGCATTCAAACGAGAGTGAATAGAATCGTATCTGCAGTTTACCCCAACTGTCACGACATTGTTCAGATCTGCTTCAACATCCTTGGTGGCCACTCTCAGATTTTAGGTTTGAAAGAGTTTGATATCATCCTAAGAAGGGGCAGTTCGTCATGTAAGGATCTTCAAACCGGGAACACCGTGTGTAATGCAGCTTGTCAGGTAGCTTTTTCGGGTTCAACAAAGGTTCCCTACATGTAATCACCTATTGTGTTTTCCTTACACGACAAATAGGCCCTAAGAAGAAAGGATTCACCGATTTCAATATTTGTCTGATAATATTTCTTTTCATTCATCCTTAGAAATACGACTCTCACCCAGCTTCTTATGTCGACCGAGAGAATCTAACATCACTCCAGCCATAGTTAGTGTGTTCCTCAATATACTTGCCCTGTTAGCTGTTTCTGTCCACCTGTGGACGATTTCTGAGATTGAGAGAAATCTATTATGCCACCAAACGTTTTCGTTCGCGATGTAGTGTTTGCTCTAAGTGACGATCAGTCGAGACTTTCGAAATTTCTGCTTTGACCATGTCACAACAAACTTGCTCAGCCTGAAATGTTTATGAATCGCTGGAGACTTGACAGATAATTTGTGGTCTTCCATTTGTGCCAGGTACACAGTTCTATTGCGGGAGTAGTTTGGCCTATCATATGCAAAATGTACGGTAACATTGTAGCAAAACTGGCCTTATGGAGCTGTCAACCCCCTGTTCTATCCGCCCTGACAAATGAAAGAATAATATCAACCATAACCATATATTTATTCCAGAAGTTGAAGAGACTGATCTCCTTGCAGCCCTCTTTGTGATATCAGTTGCGATAATCAGAAACTCAAGAGACTTTTCACGCAAATATTCAACAGTTTCCTGTACCATCTAGTCATCATTCTTCAAGGAATGTCTAACGTGTACATTATATCGCCTAAGCTCATATTGGTCAGATTCCCTGGAATAGTTTCAAATATAATTCTCTATAAAGCCTCCACTACAAGCTTATGAGCTCGAACTGGTTGTTTGCTTTATCATTCATTATGTTAGAGACTGATCCTTCAGGAAACTACCGCCCAAAAAGTTAGAATGATATGAAAACCACCCACTATATCACGTCTGCAAACTCATAAACTTTGTGCCATGATATCTTCAAAGCTTTTGTGTATGTTGCTTCTTCCAGGACAAGTACTGTATGTTTCTGCCCAATTTTGTATGTGAAACGACATGCTATATCCATCATGGTATAAACAACATACAAATTCGTAGATGATGACTGGTAGATGGTGGCAGCCGACACCACCTTATTGAAAGCTGTCCAGCTGAATGGTCTGGAAATCACTATCTGCATAAAGGAAAATTAGCTTTTCAGGAAGCATACGCGAAAGAGCCCATACAGAGTTCATGACTTTTCACTCCCTTGCAGATAGACACCGCTGGATTTAGAATCAAAGGGGAATTTACTTGGGCAATGTCTTTGTCTCGGCGCAATTTAGTTCTTTAATGACTTCTCTCGTCGAGATATGTTCGTTGGAACATTCCCAAACTGCTCATCACCTAGCGTGGACTGTTGGAGGACGATCATGTTTGTACAGTATGTGGTGTGTTTGTCATCCAATGTGTCCTGCAAAAGGTCATTATTATAAGCAGCAGTTTGAGTGAATATACATTTTTTAAGTTATTATAATGTCGTCGTCGATGTCTTGGACACTGCTAACTGATATCAGTATTTTGTTGACCTGGTCGTACGAATTAAACTGACCAAATCTTTTCACCATCGTTATGTGCTTCTTGTTCTTTGTGACATGATGAGCCGACAAAGCCAATCCGACATGGCTGGGCATGATTTTATATCCTCCGGAGCTGTAAAATATTATATCTTGCACGACGGAGTTTACGCGTCTAGTCGAATCTTCTCTTGAGCTCTGAAGACCATAAGATAAACCATTACCTTTTTGTGATCTGAATATAAGTCACTGAAGACATATTTGAAGGTGGGATCATGTCTGTAAGTATCATTGGACACTTTTGGGCGGAAGGAGTCCACCCATCTAGTCCTGTGCAGTCTTCAAATTCATATCGAAGTAAAATTGCTGCTCTGAAAAGAAGTTTTCATCCACAGCAGGAACCGGCGCTTCTATATTCAACTCAACTGTTTTGAACATTTCGGTTGAGCCCGCGTTTAGTTTCGACATTGAACTCTGTTGATTTTTGACCACAAACAATCTAACTTTCTATCAGATCATCTGGTCAATGGGAACAAATATGGCCCACGTAGCGGTTGGTTAGTCTACAAGACTGATAGCTTTATCCCTGGGCATGAGCGGCCAGAACGAATCTAAAGCGACCCCGGATGTTAATTAGCTTAAAACTTTTGTGGTCAAGAAACAGACCCTTATCTATTTCAAGGATGAGAACGAAGAAGGCACTGGAGGCTTGTCACACAAGCGACTGAGATGGTCAACAGCATCTGTAATATTTTGCTTCAATCACAATTAAAGTACCCCGCACCCAACAAAACGATATCATCATTTCAGATTTGTGCAGCTTTTCTCAGAGCCTCACCAGCCTGTTGGGTTTTAATTTGCTTGAGGAGGGCCTCTGGTTTCCCCCAGTCAAGGCTGCCCTCCAGTGACCGCCGTGTAATTGGCTCACTACAACCTGCAAGAGAGTTTTCCGTGGAAGACTTCGTCATCCGTGTTATCTTCTCTTTGCTTGTATATGTAGAAAAACATGATCTGTATCATACAATACCAATAACTGTTTCCAGACTCAAGGGATTTGTTTCCGATATTTGGCAAAAGATTGAATTTTTTCGTCAGTTTGTACCTTTGTTTTCTTTTAGGAGTTACGTCCAGATCTGACGATGTTCCCTCCATTCTGACTATGTTAGAACAGAATCACCTGACTGTCTTATCACTATGATATCCGGAAAAATTTGCATCCGTTTGAATGGAAGTTACTCTATTATATCGATTAAGAGTAAATATCTGGAGCTGTTGTATCCTATAAAGTTGAGCAGATGGCGCTATGGCTTTTAATTCGACAACTTGCTGAAAGATACTGATATGGATTGATCGTACTGTTGCATGACTCGGTGAGTAAATGGGACTGGACTTAGAAACAACCTTCGTTTCAGCGATTCGGATTACAGTAGTATTTTCTTTATCAGACACCCTACTACTCTTGGTATTACGAAACCCGTATATCCGAAATCCATTTTGATACAATGGGAGGAGTTCGCGTGATTACAACAGTAATCCATTCTCATTTACCATGTAATACGCTACATTTTGATGTATAACAGTGTTAATTTATCTGATATGATTATGAGCAAAAAAGAGAAGAAATTATTGTTGTAGCTTGAGAATAAAAATCAGGAAAATCTGTATTTTTTTTATATTTGATAATTTTGAGATAACAGATTAACTACAAATTTTAACGTAATAAAATAATGTATTTATATCACAAACATTTTCCACAATCCGACACACTTATATTCGTTCGGTAAATATAGTGATATATTACAGTTTTTTGTTTTTTAGGCAGAGGGTTCATGATTCATTTCTCGCCAGAGGAGTAAAAAATTGCCTCTGATAACAGGAATTTTTCAACGTCTCAATGCATTCACGAAGCTACCATACCATCGGAAATTTGTTGCCAGCGATGTTCCACGAGTTATTTTCCTATTTTCTTGTCTTAGCTTTCTCTCTGGTAACGCCAATGTGATGGAATTAATATGCAACTCAATCGATACAGTGTAGTCTCCCCTTTCCTACCAGGTCTCTTTGATGTTTTTTCATATTTAGTTTTGCAAGTAAATGGTGTGCTACGACTAGGATTTACAGAAACTGATTGAGTAGAACTACATATATTTCCTCCCAATTGAAATGTTATTCGCCTTGACAGGTCTTGCAGTAAAACAGCTTTCTTAGAAGTATATTTGTCAGTACTAGCAGATGTTCAGTTTTGTTCCTGAGTTTTGTTGATTGACGCATTGAGCAACGCGTGTCTAATGGAAAACTGGGACAAGGTTATGCGATCTTCGCTTCGAATATCGGATGTTGGTAGAGTGTACTTTACGTCCACAACAGCTTCTACCTCTTGTAGGTAACCAGGAGCGAGAACCACTCTGTTACAGACAACCCAATGTTACAGACAACCCTCGCATCAATCTCGAAACCAGAGCCATCCGGTCCTGTCCTCCCTACTATGCTGATTAAGATAATCCATCCATATATAGAAGTTTTGATACGGCCAGAATGCCAGACCTAAATACAAAAATAATTTGGTCCTGTATTCCTGGTTTGAATTATGTTGAGGTACTGGATTAGGACAAGTGTACCATTCTCTTCGTTTATAACCTCAGTGTAGCGTACTCGTTTCATATAACTTTTATAACTTTCTGAGAAGTTTGACGCCACTGTTGGTCACGTGGGACAAGTATTTATTCCCCAAGATATGGAGAGTTCCATTGTGTCCACCATCTCAAAAAACTTGATGTCACATCAGTCTTCTATTTAGCTTTTCAGTATCGATGATATGCCAAAGGATCTCCATAAAATGTTAGAGAAATGGTGCATTCCTTTGTGTACCGTACTCTCATGTTCCTTCATCCGATACAGAAGCCTGTGAGGGATAATCAAATGGTCCTGCGAAATGCATCTTAGCTTGCTAAGGGCATTTCACGTTTCACTTAACACTACCCTTAGCTCAATGACTTCATTCTCCGTGTATTTCGCCCGATGTCAGCTTCCCCAAGCATCAAGTCGCATGTCCGCTCCATTTAAACGAGCCAATGAAATTGTCCGTATTCAAATACTTTGACCTGGAAATCTCAGACATGAGACATGTCAATTTCACTGAAGTGCTCGACATGATCGAGGCGCAAGACTGTGGGAGACCAAACCGAAGTTGTGCGAATTAGCTATTTTAATTCTCACTCTAATGGAGCATGCTTTTTGTTTTCCTTAAGAAAAATCATATTAGAAGCGGCCTAACATATTTGTAAAAAACAAAATTGGCGACAGTTCACAGGAAAATGATATGCTTTTTATTTTGTGATGGGGGCACTCCGAGGCCCACCAAGTGATCGTTTCAATCGATCGCTTTCTGAAGGTGTGTCTTCCTTTTATGAATGTGATTGCGCCGATGTCGGAGCTAACGGGACCAATCGGATGTGACCATTTGGGAAACGCCCAATACACTCAGATATCACCCGTTACCGGATGGCTACGAGCAGAAGTTTCTACGTATGATCGTGTCATGCGTTCGGATGATGGCGAAATGGCCCCCTACCAAACTTTCTGGGCTATATCGGGAAAGACAAAAAATTGAGAGATGAAACTCCGTGACTTATAGTTTATCATATTGGGATCATTTTGAGCCTATTTGCATGACCAGAGGATGATGGGTAAATTCAAGATGGCGACCACGTGGGGTACCAGAAAAGTGATTTTTTTCGTCATATTTCTTCAAAATTTCTGCTTTTCCGCGATGAAACGTGGACAAAAACCATTTTATTTCATACCACATTATTATTTGCTAATTTATCATTTAGTTTTTGTGGAGAAATTGCATAAATAAAAAAATCGGAAAATCTGACCGAAAAATCGACCAAAAATGCCGTTTTGCAAAATGACGTTACTGTGACGTCATCAAAGCGGCCATCTTGGATTATTTTTACATTTTCTGGTAAAGCTTGACCCAAGGGTATGGTGTGGTAAGTTTCAGCTCCCTAGCTCAAGGGGTAAGAAAAATAATTGGGGGGCATTTCGGCCCCCAGGCCAGGATACGTTCCAAAAAGCCCAGACCATATATGGCTAAGCTGGGTTCATCTTTAAATGCTTCTTTCATGGCAAAAGATATCGGACGAGCGAGAGCTGTATCAGTTAAAGTATTCAAACACAGTTATAAATTCATTCTCTAATGTTCAATCAGTCAACTTGTGCTTCACAGGAAATATACCTCTCAGGAATGAATGATAAAATTCGTTCTTCACAGATAACATTGTGTTTACATCACAGCTCCCGGGCTTATCTAATTCCGCTTAAGCCGGTGCTAGGAATCAATTGGATACGTCATGGTATCCACATAAACAAACGCAATAAAAGCGCAGCTGAGATACTAGGACTACGCGTACGATAATCCACCGTATTCTCGTATCTGAATGTGAGGTGCCGAGGTGCCATATGGTTGCGTTTTGATCGCCAGACGTCGTCAAGTTTTCGCACCTCTTGCATTATATATTGGGAAACAAACATATAAATTCTCTTATTCTCAACCAATCCATCTGAAATTTAAAACCTAACCCCAAATTTCATCTCTGTTTATGAAATAATTCAATTTTAATATTAAAGCGATGCTTCCCAAGAATGACTGTTGAAATTCCATCTGCCATAGCCAACACTGTATTTTCCAGAATGTAACATATTACGTACAAGAAAGAAGTTTCAAATTCCTTACTTTTCAACCAATCAACTTAAAATTTGAAATCCGATCAAGAATCTCTTCATCTATGTTTATGGCACAATTAAGTTTGGACAGTGAGCGTTACCAAGAAAGGATGATGATATCCATCATTGTTTGGTATCCATCATTGTTTGATATCCATCATTGTTTGATATCCATCATTGTTTGATATCCATCATTGTTTGATATCCATCATTGTTTGATATCCATCATTGTTTGATATCCATCATTGTTTGATATCCATCATTGTTTGATATCCATCATTGTTTGATATCCATCATTGTTTGATATCCATCATTGTTTGATATCCATCATTGTTTGATATCCATCATTGTTTGATATCCATCATTGTTTGATATCCATCATTGTTTGATATCCATCATTGTTTGATATCCATCATTGTTTGATATCCATCATTGTTTGATATCCATCATTGTTTGATATCCATCATTGTTTGATATCCATCATTGTTTGGTCAAATAAACATGTAACATATTGGATAAAGTGTTCTTCTTTTGAACCAATCAACTTGATATTTGCAAACTAATCCAGAATTTTATCTTTCTTTATGCAACAATCCACCAGAATTAATTTGAACGTCGCGTTCAGCAATATTTCAGATATATAGCAAAGAACAATAAAAAAGTCTATTCACATACGCCAACAGCCCACCAAAATATTAAAAGTTATAGACAAAACGCATCAAAGAATTGATACTGACAATGAAATTTCCGTAACAAACTAATTGCTCCAAATAATTCACTCTCACGCAACCGAAAAGATCTTCCAACTACCTGTTCGATAAAAAGTCGCAAACTATATACAGCAGATGAAATATCATTGACATTGCATGGAATACAAATCGGAGCTTCTTTATCTTCCAGCAAATATTCATGAGTCATTTGAGAATGACCTGTTCTACAACACCCGATTATAGCCTGAGCAAAACGTTTCTAACTGCTAAGATAATTATAACCTATAGTTGATTTAAACGCATGAAGCATGCATGTGTTTAGTCTGAGTCGCCCATAACGATTAAAACAGATTCGTCGTATAGGTACAACTGGCAGGACTGAAATCACCAGGAGGGACTCCAAATGGGGTGAATCCTATCTAATCGTTGTATCAGCTTTAGTATTACCCTGATATACCAACATGGCCAAACAGCCAACAAACTATGAAAGACGATAGCGGACACTCGCGCTCTCCAATTCTCGCCCTATGTATACAATAGATTCATGACGCGAGATTGACTTCGTCTTTCTTATATTGCTACTTTCACAATATTACTAAGTGGTGCAGACGGGTCCGCGCAGCTCATGTTGGGACAGATACTAGATGTGGTGTTCCTGTTTCAAAATATGAAACCCAATAAGATTTGAGAAGAAAACCATTCATTCAGATTAGTCACGTCTTCATTCGTATAAGGGGAACATTAATCTCCATTATGAGGAGGAAACTATCAAAGACCATTTTCGTGTAGTTCAGTAGGCATACGCTTTAAATCTGATCTCATCATAGCTAGTTTGGGATTTCCAGTATAGCTGTCCTGACCGCGCCAGATATTACATCCGGATTCCTGACAAGTGGAGCCTATCTAGCTCTCTGGCGTGTCCATTATTCAAATCCTTTAACTGTCGTCTGATTTTGTATTCGAAACCACACAACCTTTAGAAAAACATTTTCAACAATAAAATAAATACAGATTTAAAGAGCACGCCTTGTTTCAGTAGATAAACGGTGTAGAAGTATAAACTGACATATCCCGTTTTGTGTTGCTAATCTTCGTATTTTAAAATATCACTGAGAACTGCCTCCAAGACTAGTATCATGGTTACCATAGATTTTGTCGTATATACAAAAACACATATACAATAAATGGCTACTGCATAATGAATGCTAGACAGAATTTGTTTCGACAAGTTATTAATAATTGTGAAAGGCTATTAACCCTTCCTGGCTTGTTGGAGGGGGGAGGCATTATGGCCCACTCTACCAAACTATCCCCCTACCTCCGGAATGACAAAATAAATTATAGCCGACCCTTTCAGGTTTATCATATTGGATCATATTTACCCTATTTGCATAACCCACCGATTAGAGGACCATGGGTAAATTCAAGATGGCGGTCATGTGGGGGACCAGGAAAGCGATATTTGTCATTTCTCTTCAAAATTCCTGCTTTTCTTCGAGGAAAATTGGGCAAAATCTATTTTATTTCACATCAGACTATTATTCACTAATTCACACGCAGTTTTTGCAAAGAAAAATAAGAAAAATAAATGCCTGTTGTGAAGATGACGTCACTGTGACGTCATCAAAGCGGCCATCTGGGATTTTTCACATTTCCTGGTAGAGCTGGGCGAAATGGCCCCTCCCCAGGCCTCGACAGGTCCTAAGAAGCCCAGGCCAGATAGGGTTAAATCAATATTTTCTTTTCATCCAGACGTCGTTGTTGTACTGTGGGAATAGATTTTCTCGTATCCCTCATCACTATAGATTTATACATGTAGATGACGTAATCGTTCACCCATTGATATATTGGGCTCGACCGAGTTGCCGGAACAGACATCCGTATGGCAAACCATGGTCCAAGTATACGGACCTATAGCAGCCCAGAAACGGCTAACAGTTCCCAATGATAATGGCGAGATAGTGTGATGTTTCTCTCTTACACTTTCATTAGTAGTGTTCACTGGAACAAATTACTATCGTTAGTGCAATATATTTGGGGATACGTTTTGTAACTTCTGTCAAATTTCGTTTAACTCCCGGCTCGGGACCGTTTGAATATCGGACCGTTTGAATATCGGACCGTTTGAATATCGCGTGTCTTTCATCTCTATGGTGTTCAAATGAACAGTCACAATTAAATCGTGAACAGTCACAATTAAATCGTGACAGAAATATACTCTAGAAAACGACTTCAAAATTCATTTGGATAAAGAATGATGGTCAGTGATAAGGATATTATATAAAGAACATCATCATGTCTTGCTGACATCATTTGAATCTGGTGACCGTTTTTCTCTATCGTAAAAAACCATCTTGTGTTTTTATTATTTTTATTTCATACACATTTGGAATTGATGCTAACTATAATACGAAATAGGTCTTTCGAATATTGACTCGGAAATTCTTTTATGGACGACGGCTGAATATTGAATATCGGATCTGACGCCTGCCATTACAAGTGAGATTGCCAATCGTTTTCGAAAGATGAAATCCTGGCGTAGACGTTTAGGGCCTAGCCCTGGGTTAAAAGATAGGTACGTAGGCAGCATAACAAATCTAGCGGATGAAATTATGGACGATGATTTACAGTGCAGGTTCAGATGTCTTATCACGTCATAAAATTCCAAGGCGAACTCCAGATGCCTAATCGTTTTGAACATGGCAAGACCCTGGCAACAGTCTAGAATTTATCCAGAAGCAATCATAATTCAAAGTACAGACAAATATTCCTAGATGATGAAGACGGGTACAGACGGGCAAATACTATTTCATAATATAATGGTAATATATGGATGTTTGCTCATTCTCCAATGGAATAACGTATAGCTTACGTCAAGAGATACATGTACCAAGGGCGGCTGCTTATAGCGGAAATATTACTACTCCATCGCTACTCTGCAGTGATCAAGATGAGCGTTTACTTCATATCAGCTCGGCTTTGCTAATGAACTAGCGATGCTGTTTACAGGGAAAGGCATAAGCGTAATAGAAGACGGTAACGTGTCTGGTAAAAATATTATAATTTTTCTCAAAAGTGAACAGTTATATGAGATTACTAATACTTTCAGTCACCATGTTCACGTTGAAGGAGTTTTGAATACTGGTTCGGGGCGTTGATTAAATCAAAATTTATCTTTTATGATGGCTGAAGTTATGCGACGAAATATTGTATAATCGAATGAAACCAAAGTTTACTTGTCGTCGTGACAAATTAGCCATACCTGAAATGGACTAATATGAATAAGGAAGCTGTTATCAACAGCATGGGCTCAGCTCAGTCGGTATCCCTAGTTGGGATTGTTTTCTCTGAGTCATGAGTTCAATTCTCGCCCGAGCCATTTTTCTGACTGTTTCACAACGTAGGAATAAATGATAACTAGATACAGTCGATCGAATACGATCGAGGAGGCATCCCTTTTGCATCTTTAGTAAAGGAAATATTCATTACTTGTGAAGAGAGTAAAAACGTAAAACTTGGGAAAAACAACATTAACATGGCCTCAAAAGATACCTTGAGGGAAGGTACCCACATACCAAATTTGAAAGATTCCGCACAGGTCCAACAGTTACTGTCCGGAAATGCAATTTTACCTCTGCCCACAGGTGGCTCCACGTATAGGCGGATAGGCATAAAAAATAATCCCAACCGAGATCTTGAGGCAAGATTCCTTATTTGGAATGAATCGGTCCAGGTTTTCAAAAGTTATTGTCTTAAAACACTTTTAACTTAGCTTTCAGGTGGCGCCACCTATACACGAAACAACACGAAAAACAATCTCAAGCCAGATCTTGAGGCAAGGTACCCACGCACCGAATTTGGAAAGAATCCTTAAGGTTTTAAAAATTTATTGTCTAAAAATGCAATTTTGACTGTGGCGCCACCTAGAGGCGGATTGGCACGAAAAACAATTCCAAGAAAGAACTATGGACAAGGGACCCACTTACCAAATACAAAAACATAGGTCTGTGCCTGAGAAATCTGGACCTTTTGGGGTTGCAATTCATTGAGGAGTGGCAGGATTATACCAATATTGCAGACTACACACAAATTTCAACTTTCTGCCAAGATATATTGGATATATATGCTCAAACACAATATATGAGGGTCGGGCGAGAGCTAGTTTGGGAGATAGAGGGTGGGGCTCGGCGCCCTGGGGGTGGGGACATGCTCTCGAGGGTAGTGGTAGGTGTGCTGACATGCACACTGATAACTGCATGCCATCATCTGTCAGTCTGAAGAACCACAAGGTTGAATTCAATTCAATTCAGGAAATTGATCATATGCACAGTGTGCACTCAAACTTTAGGAAATCGGTTAATATAGTAAGTTACATGTGTGGACACAAATGGTTCGTGCAAAAGCTTTAGGGTAAATCATATGTAGAATACAATTATTTGATAGCAAAATTGAAGGAAATGTTTTCCTTCATTTAAGACGACAGGAAATTCAAAATTAACAGGGGTTCAGTTCAATACTGTGGGCATTCCCCCGCCAGTTATTCATATTATACTTATAAAATAAAATATGGTTCATGCAAAAGCTTTAGGGTAAATCATATGATCTGGAATAGAATGCTTCGATAGCAAAATTGAAGGAAATGTTGTCGTTCAATTAAGTCGACACGAAATTCAAAACTAACAGGGGTTCAGTACTTTAAGGTAAATCATGAAATAGAAGGACTTGACCGATTAGTAATTACTAAACATGAATATATTGTAGGTGATTCGGCATGTTTCTGTGTATAATCAATGTACACTGCATCTCGTACCTTAGGTAGATATCATTTAGCTCCCCATATTACGCTTTCCGCAGTTAAAGCTATGGGTTCGATAAAATCTGTTCAATTTTTCATGGAATTATTGTCCGGAAAATAAATTTTAACTTTGTGGATCAGCACAAAAAACTATCACATGGTCTTGTTACCTGTACCGCCTACCTAGATTTGGCACTGAGCTGTTCTTGAATTAATGTATCTATGTCAGTGGCTTTAAAATCTGCAAAATCTGAAAATGTAGATAAACCACAGGTATCCAGTTTCGGACAGAGCTTAAAAACGATATGTGTCTTCCCCTAGACAGGAGCAATATAAACAACAAATTAGAAGTTGATTGACAAAGGCATTCGGAAGCTATCCGAGGGAAAAATTGAACAAAAGGGAAAAATGAGATTTGTAGATAAGAACCCAGTTCCCATTTTCAAACAATATGTGCCTTTCCCTAGCCAAGACCAATGTGCACTACAAAATTGAAGTTGACTGACAAAGGCATTGAAAAGTTATCCGACGGAAAGCAAAAGTGAGCGGAAGCGGAAACGGAAGACAGAAGAAAATGACAAACACATAAGGCATTCCTAGGGATGCCTAATAATAATAATACTATAGCGTCATATCTGACATTCAGTAGACAGTCGTTGTCCATAACGAATTTCTTTGTCCATAATCAATACATTATCTCTCTGTCTCCAGTGAAACGGAAGACATACAGAGAAACAGATACACACAAACCAGAAGCCGTCCTGCAGGATAATATAAGTTCGGAGCTATCAGTATGAAAATGGTATATTGTTTTATAATAATGTGGGGATTCAGCAGTGTCCACGTGACACTGATAAGATGACGGCGTGTTCATGCGATCAGAGTACCGTACCAGAGTACATCCAATCATTCATCCATCATACAGTCTGTACGTCAGTCCTGCGGAAATTATATTTAACATGGGGTATTCATACTAAATTGCTCTACAGAGTGCCCTTTACGAATGTGATTTCTCTCAAGGCCGGCGCACGCCTTCGGGATTCTGTCACAAGCGATACAAATTAGACCAGATTGCAAGGAATCTGCTAGGTGTGTTGGACGTAACAAACTGTTTTGTTTCTCACAAATGAGTCGTGAGCAATCGAAGACAATCGCGAAGGTGTGCGGCAACTTCCGACTGGATCGCAAACGATATTTTCTCTTCTACCAATAAACACTCAAGCCTTTGGTCACATGTTAGCTTATTATCATTTGATTTGGATTTCATTTGGATTTTCTTAATTGTTACGACTACGTCCCTAAGGTGTGCGGCAAACTCTTTCTGTCGACGACGTTGGGTGTAATTGTTCGATTCAGCTGCTTCAGACAGACTTGGTTAGGACTGCGCCGGCCTTTATAAGAAAGGATTTTCCTAATCTATTTCCTCGTTCCGACAAATGTAGTTTTTAATTAACTCTACCAGGTCTGGGGTGGTTGGAGGCACTACCAAACTTTCTATGCTATCCTCGAAACGACAATAGTTGAGAGTAACACTTCTTGACTTTGTAGTTTATCATATTGGGGTTATTTTGAGCATGTGGACGATTTTGTTTGAATTTGAATGAATGTAAGTATGTGTAGACTAGAATGAAAGTGTAACGGTTACCCGTTTGTGTAGAGAACAGCTTGAATCCGGAGCGTGTGCTACGTTGGAATGTGGAAGAACGACCTTGACCCGTGTCGTCAGCGTCGAGCAAAGCAGATTTCGGAAATGCATTCCCCTGTATTTCTCGCTTACCAGAGCGAGTTGGAAGCTGATATTTAACAATTACGTCAGTTATGAATTATGGTTTGTTCTTCCATAGCCATATTTATTCAGCGAGGTCCATATAAACGGTTCGGGGAAGTGTGGTGTAAGTGACAATAAAGAGGGCGCTGGCATCGTCGACTTGTGCTACCTTTATCTGCAGGAGAACGGTTCTGTTTCTACCTTTATTCACAGAAGAGCGGTAGCCCTATATAAGCTCGGACGAACGTAGAGAGGGGGAACAGACGAGAAATTGAGGGCTGGAGAAACACGTCCAGGTACAGCCTGTAACTTATTGATTTTCGGCATAATTTACGGTTGGGCGTAAATGCAGTT
The DNA here is from genome assembly GCA_036873755.1 of Hanleya hanleyi. NCBI lineage: Eukaryota > Metazoa > Mollusca > Polyplacophora > Lepidopleurida > Hanleyidae > Hanleya > Hanleya hanleyi. The sequence goes on along the minus strand of JAVTVY010026383.1, from coordinate 29,354 downwards.
GTTTTTGGCCTGGGAATCTAAAAGCTTGGACAATCTTGTAATTAGTTTAACCTGTAAAAACACGCCAATCCAATGAGAATTTGCCGGTTCGCATTTTCGGTGTGGAAACGTGTTTGTGGTTATACTATAGTTTAGGGAACACGTCCGACTGGCGTGTTGTATGTACATGTAGTTGGGGGTATTCTATAACACTGTAATGAGACATGCGTTTGCCTGTAGCACATTTAGGCAACTTGCATGGTCTAACTTCAGTATAAAATAGGGCTTTAGTGTCTATACCAGTAGGTTGATAATTTCGACAATATTGTTGTGCTATCTCGCTGCACTGGGACTTAAGCCACAATATTTGTTGATCTTCTTGACCGTGTAGCGGTGTATGACTATAGTCAGGAGATTCCCTCCCTCCCCAGAAGTATACAACTGCACTAAATACAAGGATATATCAACCAAGTTTCCCCCTGCCATAATCCTACAACGTACCGTGGAGCCTGTTTATTCGTCGCCGACAGCCGGGCAACGCTTTACGGGACGGAAACGGTCGCAGTATTATAGCCGGCGGGCCGAGACAAGGCACAGGCGGGCGAGCCATTTTCGTCGGGAAACATCGATAAACTGGGCCGGGCGCTTTGGGAGCAGGGAAGGCCGCAAACAGTTACACAGACGGCGTATAGCTGGCCATAGACAAGTTACAGATACAGCTTACAGATTCAACTGGAATGACATGTGTCTTTATCACACATACGAGCAGATAAAGACGCACAGATCTCAAACCGTACAGTACCAGTCCAGCCAGACCGATCACCATTATACCGTCGAGAAAGATACAGCACACAGATCACACAAGAAAGGTACAGAACACAGATTCCAGAGGAATATGCGTATTTATCACGCATTCAAGCAAATAAAGACACCCAGGTTATAAACAGTACAGTACAAGTCCAGACATACAGCTCACAAATTATACCGCAAAGAAACCTACAGAACACAGATTCTACAAGAAGGAGACGTGTATTTATCACACGTTCTATACAGACATCTACAGAACACAGATCTTACAGGAAGGAGACGTGTATTTGTCACACGTTAAATAAAGAAACACAGAGCACAGGTTATACAGTCAAGAAAGCCACAGACCACAGATCCCACAGGGAGGATATGCGTATTTATCACGCATAAAGGCACGGTGCAGGTGGGCTCACTTTTACCGATGTAAAAGCGGTAACAAGATATACAGATTCCTGTAGGACACGTGTATTTATCACACGTTACAGAAGGCGGGCTCACTTTTACCGATGTAAAAGTGGTACAAGGTTTACCGACTGTACGGTCAAGCCCAGGGCACAGATTGCAACGGCAGTCTACAGACCGTACGATGTTTCATCGGCACCAGGTGAAATTGTAATAGCACATGCTATACCCAAGTAATTGTCCTGACGGTCCCTGAGAGTGGAGTGGTGCGTGATACTTACCTGAGAGATCGTCGTGAGGTCGTGTAGTCACAGGCGTGTCTATAGACCGGTCGCAGCGGCCGTAAGGGTTGAGACGCCGGGCTATTCTTACCTGTGCGGGAAGCAGACTGGTGAGCTGACAAGTTAGGGTCAGGCTCCGACGACTGGGGGTGAAGTACACGCCGAGTTGCCACGTCTCTGGAGAGAGCGTCACCGCCGTGACGTTCCAACGACTGGGGGTCGTATCTGGAGAGAGCGTCACCGCCGTAACGTTCCAACGGGCCGTGACGTTTCAGCGACTTGGTGCTATATCTGGAGAGAGCGTCACTGCCGTGACGTTCCAACGCCGGAGGGTATATATATATTGGGGAGAACGTTACCGCCGTAACGTTCCAACGGGCCTTGACGTTTCAACGACTGGGTGTCTTATCTGGAGAGAGCGTTATATCCTTAACGTTCCGACGACGGGGTGCCATTCCTGGAGAGAGCGTTATATCCATAACGTTCCAACGACGGAAGAGAAGGGCCAGCAGCCAGGCCGCCCTTATCTCCAGAAGAGAAGGGCCAGCAGCCAGGCCGCCCTTGTCGCGCATTAAAGCACTATATTAACTGTAAAGTTATATGCATACACTCTCATATATATATTATTACCATATAACATCAAGCTTAAACTGCACACATTCTCTTCTATTATCCACATATACACCAGGGATACGTTTAAATCTATATGCACACACCAAGTGTACATATCCGTGAACCTTATATGCACACACCAAGTGTACATATCCGTGAACCTTATATGCACACACCAGGTGTACGTATCCGTGAACCTTATATGCACACACCAAGTGTACGTATCCGTTAACTTGTGTGCACACATCCTCTCATATCACGTGTATATATACATCAAGTTTATTTGCATACACTCCCCTAGTGTCTGTACATATATGTAAATATCTTAACGTTACATCTCCTTAGACATTCTGTCTAAGCCACGCGGTTCTACGCTATTATTTGTAACCGCGTATACTATTTGTGCAGAATATACCATAATAGACCTTTACATGAGCGTCAGTCATCCTTGTAGGGTTGTGATCATCTCTTCGAGCCCCGGATCCCTACTAGTGAAGGGGGTTAACGACGGTGACGGCCAGAATGCCAGTGGGCAATCCCGGTTATTGATTCGTTTTCTTCTAAACACTACGACTGGTCCTGCTCGTACACGTTACACGGAGAAAACTGGTGGCAGCGGTGGGATCTGGCCTGATCTACAACAGAAGAGAACAACCGACTACTAGAGATGACCGACAACCACGTCCTGCTGACAACTCCATTACCCATGAGTTCCCTAGCAACACCGAGGCGTACGAACATAGCGGGTCTACGAGCTATCCTACAGGGGAGGGAGCGATTGAGGACGGGATTGCCTGGTTCAGCGACATCGGCGACGACAGGAGACGGGAGTCCGGAGGGAGCACCGTCCGAGATGTCAACGCCCGCCATCGTCGAGACTGAGACTTCGTCGACTAACCGAACGCTACTAGAGGGCCTCAAGAGCTTACAGGCAGAGATGCAGACGATGCGGGCGACCTTCAATCAGACGATGATGGGAGCCCCAGCGCACACGTCCACACCCAGGGCCGAAGAGGGTACTACCAGCACCCCCATAGACCAGCCTGTACGGGAACAGACGATTTGCGACCGGGTCGCAGAAGTGCGCCTCTCAGCGGCCGACACTAGTGGGACGGCCACCGTTACGACCATGCCCCCTTCCCGTAAGATGTGGGTTAAGGCTTCGACATATGATGGGGGTACGCCCTGGAGAGATCACCTGGTACATTTTGAACATTGCGCAGCCTTGAACCGGTGGACACCGGAGGAGAAGGGACAACACTTGGCCGTCTCCCTGCGAGGGCCAGCACAACAGGTCCTCGCTAGTCTGAAGATGAAACCAGGGGAGGCAAACTTCATCTGCCTACGTGATGCCTTGGAGAGACGCTTCGCTCCGCCTAACCAAACCGAGCTGTATAAGTCCAAGCTGAAGTCCAGGCGACGACTGAGGGGAGAAGATCTACCCGAACTAGGCCAAGCTCTGGTGAGACTCAGCCAGATGGCCTACCCAGACGCCGGTGATGAGGTCCAAGACACCCTGGCCCGTGACCAATTCTTCGAGGCAATTGGAGAAGACCTACGGTTTAAAGTCTGGCAGTGCCGTCCGAAGTCCCTAGACGAGGCTGTGCATGCAGCAGTGGAAGTAGAGGCCTTCCAAGACGCCCAGCGTCGACGTCCCGACCCCACGGCAAGAGCCGCTGCAGGAGAAGACATCCCGACTGAAGTTCCTGAGGATGATGGAGACGCACAGGCCCGACTGCGAGCAGAGATTGCTGCCCTGATGGAGGAATTTAAGAGGCGCTTCCCGGGACGGGGACGCTCAAGTTCAAGGCGGGGGCAGAGGGCGGGACGACAACCACGCCGGGGATGTTGGAGGTGCGGAGAAGACGGCCATTTTAGGGCGGCGTGCCCTAGACGTTCACACTCCCCGCCCCCGAGACGACCGCCCGGGTCCGGGAATCCACCAGAGCCCCAGGGACCCAGGCCTGCGCTTCATAACCAGGGAGAAGCAGGGATATACCTACCCGCGTCTATCGGACCGGTGAAGGTGATGTGCTGTGTGGACTCCGGAGCATCTATCTCCTTGATCAGCCGCCGGATATGGGAACAGCTTGACCCAGATGTGAAACCAGTCCTTCGAGACTCCCGGTACCAGTCCATCAAGGTGGCTGACGGTTCCCATATGCCTTTACTCGGAGAGGGAGACTTCAGGATATCGATCCAGGGGACGGTGTGGAAGCACACGCTGGTTGTGGGAGACTTGTCCATCGACGCCATCCTGGGGTACGACTTCCTGTATCGCCACGGCTGTATACTTGACGCGAGAGGCCATCGATTGAAGCTGGGCGGCAAGTACCTGAAATGCGAGGTCGTGGGGAGTTTCGATTGCCACCGGTTGGCCCTGGCTGAGACCATCACCATACCGCCCAGAACTCAGATGCTCGCCCCGGCCAGGGTGGGAGACGCACCGCCGGGGGAGATTGGACTAGTGGAGGGGGAGCTCGCATTTACCGAGAAGACCGGCCTGGTCCTGGCGAGAACACTCTCTCGTGTTGCATCTGATGGTAGTGTGCCTATTCGCATGCTGAACGCCTCCGACGAGTCTACAGTCGTCCATGCGGGTACCTTCTGTGGGAGTATGTCCACCCTAGGTGATGCCCCGGAAGAGCCTACGGAACCGAGGGCGCGGACGACGACCCTGCCGGCATATATGCGGCCGGCGTTGGAGAAGTCCAAGGATGGCCTGAGTGCAGCCCAGCTGGGGGAAGTTGAACGAATGCTGAGTCGACACGCTGGTTTGTTCGCTGCCGATGATGATGACCTTGGACGTACCACCAGGGTGCAACACCAAATAAAGACGGGAAGTGCACCCCCGATTCGTATTCCACCTAGAAGACCGCCCCTTCATGCTCGATGGGAGATCGACAAGCAGGTTGACGAGATGTTACGACGAGGTGTGGTCGAGCCCTCCGAGGGACCGTGGTCGGCCCCTGTCGTCCTGGTGAAGAAGAAGGACGGGAAATCTAGATTCTGCGTCGATTACCGGACCCTGAATGACGTCACTGAGAAAGACGCATATCCTCTGCCGAGGATCGATGACAGCCTTGACGCACTGAACGGGGCACAGTGGTGGTCTACCCTTGATTTGATGTCCGGGTACTGGCAAGTTGAATTGGCGCCTGAAGATCGATGCAAGTCCGCGTTTTCCACCCGGAAAGGCCTGTACCAGTTCCGCGTTATGCCGTTCGGGCTGTGCAACGCCCCAGGAACCTTTGAACGCCTGATGGAAGCAGTATTGGCCGGTCTGCACTACGAGACGTGGCTCATTTACCTCGACGATATCATCGTGTTCGGGAAGACGTTTACCGAGATGCTGGCCAACTTGGAGGTGGTGTTCCAGAGACTACAACTTCACGGGCTTAAGTTGAAACCCTCCAAGTGTGTCATTGGCGCCCGGAAAGTCACCTACCTGGGACACGTCGTGTCCGGCGCCGGTATCGAGACGGAACCGGAGAAGGTCCAGGCTGTGAGAGACTGGCCCACCCCAGTCTCCCAGACCGAGGTACGGAGTTTCCTCGGATTGTGTAGCTATTACCGGAGGTTCGTCCAAGACTTTGCGACCGTGGCAGCGCCCCTGCATCAACTTACCCAGAAGGAGAAGAGCTTCGTGTGGACCGACGATTGCCAGATCGCATTTGAGACCCTGAAGGAGAAGATGATAGCGGCGCCCATCCTAGCCATGCCCGACATATCCACACCGTTTATCCTGGACACGGATGCCAGCGGCTGGGGCATCGGAGCCGTTCTGTCCCAAGAGATCGACGGACAGGAGAGGGTGGTGGCCTATGGCAGCAGGGTACTCACCAAGGCTGAGAAGGCATACTGCGTGACCAGGCGCGAACTCCTGGCGGTGGTCCACTTCATTAAGTCATGGCGGCACTACCTCTACGGGAAGAAGTTCCTACTGCGCACCGACCACGGAGGTGGCTCATGAGATTCAAAGAGCCGGAGGGGCAACTCGCAAGGTGGATCCAAGCTCTGTCGACCTATCAATTCGACATCGTCCACCGACCAGGCCGTAAGCATCAGAATGCTGACGCGATGAGCAGACGTCCGTGCAAGCAGTGTGGTCGTTCCTCCGAGACCGAAGACGGGGAGACGGCGGCGGCCCGGGCTGTGACCATATCTCCACCCAACGAGGACTTCGCAGCGGCCCAAGCTGCAGACCCCGAGCTACTTCCGGTGATTGAATGGGTGAAGGCTGGTACCAGACCTCGGTGGGACCTGGTCTGTCAACACAGCGGGGTAACAAAAGCGCTGTGGGGAGCATACGACGCCTTGTCCCTGGAAGCAGACCTCCTGGTGCGACGTTGGTATGACTTGCGAGGCCGGGAGAAGGCCAAGTTACTGGTGGTCCCGAGGGCCCTGCAAAAGAGGATACTCAAGGAATGTCATGACAGCCCGACTGGAGGACACCTGGGGGTGTTTAAAACATTGAGGAAGGTGCGACAAGCGTACGCCTGGGTTGGCCTGCAGCGTGACGTTCGACAGTGGTGCCGGAGCTGCGACACGTGCAGTCGGAGGAAGCAGGCCGGGAAGAAACCCCGGGGACAGCACCGCGGGATGATGACGGGATGCCCCGGAGAACGTATCGCCGTGGACTTAATGGGTCCTCTCTCCCTGACGACGAGAGGAAATCTGCATATTGTGGTTATCTGTGATTATTTCACGAAGTGGGTGGAGGCTGTGGCACTTCCGGACCAGGAAGCGGAGACGGTGGCCCAGGCTGTGATTGACTTGTACGTCAGCCGGTTCGGTGTCCCCTCCCTGATACATTCGGACCAGGGGCGGAACTTTGAGAGCAAAGTGTTCGAGGGGATGTGCCGGATCCTAGGCATGAAGAAGACGCGGACGACGGCGTACCATCCGCAGTCAAACGGCCAAGTTGAGAGGTTCAACAGGACTCTGGGTCAGATGCTTCATGCTAGTGCCGCCCGCCACCCCGACGATTGGGACGTGTATATTCCACTAACACTGATGGCGTACCGTGCGGCCGCACACGAGACTACGGGGTACACGCCGAATATGATGACGTTTGGCCGGGAGGTGACTCTACCAGCTCACCTGACCGTTGGGGCTCCCCCGGGTGAGAGAACGGAGCCCGTGCCGTGGGTCGGGGACCTTCGTGACCACCTAGTGGACGTCCATGGGGATGCGAGAGAAAATAGTGGGAAGGCCCTGAGGCGGCAGAAGCGCCTGTATAACCTGAAGGCCAAGGCGTAAAGATTCGGCCCCGGAGACCAGGTCTATCTGCATACCGTAGTGACCCGGCCAGGACAGATACGGAAGCTTCGAGACCGGTGGCTGGGACCGTTTGTGGTGGAGGCGGCATTGTCGGACGTTACCTACCGGATCCGGAGTGATGACGGGAGACGACAGGTCGTCCATGTTGACCGGGTCAAACCATGTTATCCGCGGCTGGACGTGGAGGGTGACGACACACCGTCGGAGAGCGACAGTGACGACGGCGGCGACCAGCAGGGGCCGGAAACGGCTCACGCGGGGCCTTACGCCGTGACCCACCCGGTAGCCGTGCAGCCACCCATAGGCCAGCCCCATACGAGCCGGAGTGGACGCGTCATCCGGCCGCCGGCCTGGCAGGCCGAATTCGAGTTGGAACCGCGGGGAACGCCGGATAGCGAGATGGAGGACGAACGCGAGGAAGTGGCCGAGGGTGAGGCAGCCCCCACGCACGCGACGACGACCCGCGGTCGGCGAGTGGTGAAGCCTCGCAGGTTGCACGACTACGTGCTGGCGTCCCAGCCTGTGTACCGTAAGAGGGGGGAAGCCCGACCCCTCCAACTGAGCAGGCAGCCCAGTGGACCTAATGTCGTGGGGCGGCTCTGTTAGCCGCCCAGGTAATTCCGTGAAGGAAATCTGTGGACCTGATGTCGTGGTGGCCCGGCCAGACCGCCGGAGGGCGGACACCTGGTAATTTCGCCGGCCCTGATGGCCCGTGATTGGCGAACAGTTTTGGTTTAATTGATTCGAACTGTACAACTGGAACCGTAACGGCACCCTGGACGGAGAGACCCGTACGGCCATGACGGGGACGTCATGATTTAGAAAGGCGGGGGCAGTGTAACGGTTACCCGTTTGTGTAGAGAACAGCTTGAATCCGGAGCGTGTGCTACGTTGGAATGTGGAAGAACGACCTTGACCCGTGTCGTCAGCGTCGAGCAAAGCAGATTTCGGAAATGCATTCCCCTGTATTTCTCGCTTACCAGAGCGAGTTGGAAGCTGATATTTAACAATTACGTCAGTTATGAATTATGGTTTGTTCTTCCATAGCCATATTTATTCAGCGAGGTCCATATAAACGGTTCGGGGAAGTGTGGTGTAAGTGACAATAAAGAGGGCGCTGGCATCGTCGACTTGTGCTACCTTTATCTGCAGGAGAACGGTTCTGTTTCTACCTTTATTCACAGAAGAGCGGTAGCCCTATATAAGCTCGGACGAACGTAGAGAGGGGGAACAGACGAGAAATTGAGGGCTGGAGAAACACGTCCAGGTACAGCCTGTGACTTATTGATTTTCGGCATAATTTACGGTTGGGCGTAAATGCAGTTGTTTTTGGCCTGGGAATCTAAAAGCTTGGACAATCTTGTAATTAGTTTAACCTGTAAAAACACGCCAATCCAATGAGAATTTGCCGGCTCGCATTTTCGGTGTGGAAACGTGTTTGTGGTTATACTATAGTTTAGGGAACACGTCCGACTGGCGTGTTGTATGTACATGTAGTTGGGGGTATTCTATAACACTGTAATGAGACATGCGTTTGCCTGTAGCACATTTAGGCAACTTGCATGGTCTAACTTCAGTATAAAATAGGGCTTTAGTGTCTATACCAGTAGGTTGATAATTTCGACAATATTGTTGTGCTATCTCGCTGCACTGGGACTTAAGCCACAATATTTGTTGATCTTCTTGACCGTGTAGCGGTGTATGACTATAGTCAGGAGATTCCCTCCCTCCCCAGAAGTATACAACTGCACTAAATACAAGGATATATCAACCAAGTTTCCCCCTGCCATAATCCTACAACGTACCGTGGAGCCTGTTTATTCGTCGCCGACAGCCGGGCAACGCTTTACGGGACGGAAACGGTCGCAGTATTATAGCCGGCGGGCCGAGACAAGACACAGGCGGGCGAGCCATTTTCGTCGGGAAACATCGATAAACTGGGCCGGGCGCTTTGGGAGCAGGGAAGGCCGCAAACAGTTACACAGACGGCGTATAGCTGGCCATAGACAAGTTACAGATACAGCTTACAGATTCAACTGGAATGACATGTGTCTTTATCACACATACGAGCAGATAAAGACGCACAGATCTCAAACCGTACAGTACCAGTCCAGCCAGACCGATCACCATTATACAGTCGAGAAAGATACAGCACACAGATCACACAAGAAAGGTACAGAACACAGATTCCAGAGGAATATGCGTATTTATCACGCATTCAAGCAAATAAAGACACCCAGGTTATAAACAGTACAGTACAAGTCCAGACATACAGCTCACAAATTATACCGCAAAGAAACCTACAGAACACAGATTCTACAAGAAGGAGACGTGTATTTATCACACGTTCTATACAGACATCTACAGAACACAGATCTTACAGGAAGGAGACGTGTATTTGTCACACGTTAAATAAAGAAACACAGAGCACAGGTTATACAGTCAAGAAAGCCACAGACCACAGATCCCACAGGGAGGATATGCGTATTTATCACGCATAAAGGCACGGTGCAGGTGGGCTCACTTTTACCGATGTAAAAGCGGTAACAAGATATACAGATTCCTGTAGGACACGTGTATTTATCACACGTTACAGAAGGCGGGCTCACTTTTACCGATGTAAAAGTGGTACAAGGTTTACCGACTGTACGGTCAAGCCCAGGGCACAGATTGCAACGGCAGTCTACAGACCGTACGATGTTTCATCGGTACCAGGTGAAATTGTAATAGCACATGCTATACCCAAGTAATTGTCCTGACGGTCCCTGAGAGTGGAATGGTGCGTGATACTTACCTGAGAGATCGTCGTGAGGTCGTGTAGTCACAGGCGTGTCTATAGACGGGTCGCAGCGGCCGTAAGGGTTGAGACGCCGGGCTATTCTTACCTGTGCGGGAAGCAGACTGGTGAGCTGACAAGTTAGGGTCAGGCTCCGACGACTGGGGGTGAAGTACACGCCGAGTTGCCACGTCTCTGGAGAGAGCGTCACCGCCGTGACGTTCCAACGACTGGGGGTCGTATCTGGAGAGAGCGTTACCGCCGTAACGTTCCAACGGGCCGTGACGTTTCAGCGACTTGGTGCTATATCTGGAGAGAGCGTCACTGCCGTGACGTTCCAACGCCGGAGGGTATATATATATTGGGGAGAACGTTACCGCCGTAACGTTCCAACGGGCCTTGACGTTTCAACGACTGGGTGTCTTATCTGGAGAGAGCGTTATATCCTTAACGTTCCGACGACGGGGTGCCATTCCTGGAGAGAGCGTTATATCCATAACGTTCCAACGACGGAAGAGAAGGGCCAGCAGCCAGGCCGCCCTTATCCCCAGAAGAGAAGGGCCAGCAGCCAGGCCGCCCTTGTCGCGCATTAAAGCACTATATTAACTGTAAAGTTATATGCATACACTCTCATATATATATTATTACCATATAACATCAAGCTTAAACTGCACACATTCTCTTCTATTATCCACATATACACCAGGGATACGTTTAACTCTATATGCACACACCAAGTGTACATATCCGTGAACCTTATATGCACACACCAAGTGTACATATCCGTGAACCTTATATGCACACACCAGGTGTACGTATCCGTGAACCTTATATGCACACACCAAGTGTACGTATCCGTTAACTTGTGTGCACACATCCTCTCATATCACGTGTATATATACAACAAGTTTATTTGCATACACTCCCCTAGTGTCTGTACATATATGTAAATATCTTAACGTTACATCTCCTTAGACATTCTGTCTAAGCCACGCGGTTCTACGCTATTATTTGTAGTGAGTGAGTGAATAGGGTTTAACGTCGCTTTCAACATTTTTTCAGCTATATCACGACGGGGAAGGGAAGGGAGGGGAGGGGGAGGGGAAGGGGAACCTACTTGTAACAGAGCAGATCTAATGCTGCCATTTTATAGTGCTGTCTCACTCGCTATTATTTGTAACCGCGTATACTATTTGTGCAGAACATACCATAATAGACCTTTACATGAGCGTCAGTCATCCTTGTAGGGTTGTGATCATCTCTTCGAGCCCCGGATCCCTACTAGTGAAGGGGGTTAACGACGGTGACGGCCAGAATGCCAGTGGGCAATCCCGGTTATTGATTCGTTTTCTTCTAAACACTACGACTGGTCCTGCTCGTACACGTTACAAAAGTAACTCCGAAAAGTGAATTCATTGTGATATTCTATATTTCGGTAAAGGTTATACCATCGTATTGCTACCTGTATATTCCTGACGATGGTATAACCTTTACCGAAATAGAGAATATCACGATGACTTCACTTTTCGGAGTTACTTTCATTCTAGTTTATATGAAACTAATCTGTGGGACATCTGGAAGTATGTCTAGCTCTGTCAAGATATGTGAGTTATGTGATGTTTTTATAATGCAAAATTCCAACACACACACACACACACACACACCCACACATGTTCATTTAATAATTCTCTAACTCTTAAAATGACTTTCGTATACTCCTTCATACAACATGCGAACAAGCATTAAATTCAAGACTTAATAACTTATATGCATTAGGTGCATATTTAAAAACTAGAATTTATCAATCCATAAATTGTTTCTGAAACCAAATCAACATAGATTATCATCTTCAGTCAAATATCATTCAAGGATGTATTTGTCAAATAAATCAGGTTTAGTGTATCAGAGAAGGCCCTTGTCCGTTGAACGACCTCATCAGCTCGAACTGAAGTCTCCTCAACACAGTAGTATATTTCGTTTCAGTGTTTAATATTAGACTGAAAACAATGTAATGGCCAGCTCGCCTATACCCACAGTCGAGGAGTTCTGGATGTCCAGCCGAACCCCGGCGATACGGTTCTGAATTATACGCCTGATAACATCGAGAATCGCGTGCATTTCAGGAAGAACCAGTGTATGTACCCAGCGATCTCTCACCGGACGCTCAACCAGTAAGTGAATTCTTCGACGATCGACCTCGTCCATCTACGCAGCTACGTCGAGACCATCTTTAACGATCAAACCACAGCCTTCGGACTGAACCTTGATTTTGGATACAATTTATGCCACGAAGAGAAACCCCGGTCAGTATTTCCATTTCAGTGGCAACAATCGTGGGTTTACCCAGCCATTCATCGTTACGAACCGCGCGTCACTGGAGACGATACTGGCACAACTGGACACTTTGGACCCTTTAGAATGGGAATCACCAACAACGCCACAACAATAAATGGTGACCAATTTCAATTCGATATGATTCTACACCACGAGACCTCCACCCCTGTACGATCCATTTGGAGCAAGCATAAACCATCTCTGGCCCAAATACCCCTTGCGTACCCCCAAAATTCCCTTTTTCTCCACTATTCCTCGGCAGCGCATGAGCAACTTGACGTCATTTTCCATAAAAAACGCGCCAATCTGATTCTTCACCACGAACGCTTCAAGAAGGTTCACTGCATAACCCAACAAAAAATTGACCACAACTACCTCAGATCTCCTACTCGAAACTGTCCTTCTTCTAAATCTTCTCCGACTGTTCATACGCAGATTGACGTGGAAATAACCACCCCAGTCTGTCTACACCACGAGCACGACGAGCGTTTCACGGACCATTCGGACCACGAATGGCTCACCTGTGCTCCCAAATGCCCACCCCAGCCTTCCTACTTAATGCGCTTCCACACGATGATTTTACTCGCAGAAGTGAGTCAAGGGCGTCGAGACCCATCCCGTCTTAGTCTACAGTGTCAGTTAAGTCGATCAAATAAATACACTCTATATTTTACTTCACAAAAATGTTGACCACAACTACCTAAAAAATTTCCGACTGCGCCTGCGCAGATTTACGTGAGCATACCAGTCTGATTCTACACCACCATGAAATCCTACCATGGCACAATCTCACACTACAATGGTACCATCACACATTACCATGAGATCTCCCCGTGGGGCTCCCGGTGATTGATCTGGGGTGTCGTTGTGCACACTCCAGGCCATGGTAACAATGAGCCTCATTGCCTCAGAGAGCGTGTCGTAAGAGGCGACTAAATTGGGCACTCGTGGAGTTCCCGGTGTTGAAACGAATAAGACCCTATCCGTGTAGTTGCCGGGTTTGGAAAGGAATAGGAACTAAACGTCGTGATATGACTGAAATAGTGTTGAAAGCGACGTTAAATCATATTCCTTCACCCACTCACTTACACGACGAGCGCTTCAAGATGACAACATACAAAGCCCATTTGGACGATGGATGGCTCATATATACCCCAACCACATGCCGTCATGTAGAATGTGTATACACACCATGGCTTTACTGGCGAAACTCAACCAACGGCCCCAAGACCCCTCCAGTCGTACTCCACCACGTCAGTCAAGTCAATCAAATATCCACACTATACACTTTGCTTCACATTGGACTTGCTTCACCGACGTCATGCTAACGTACGGCGCTTTCTCGTGAAATTTCTTTTGACCTGTGCCGTCTCGCCCACTATTTCATACACAGAGTGATGACGTACTGAGCTTTCCCAATATTTAGAAAATATGGGCGGACGTCGTGATAGCCATCTTGCGTGCGACTGACATCATTTCCGGTGAAAATCATTTCAGTCTGACTATACACCACAAGATCGTCAACATGACAACCCATACAGTCGATTTGTACCACGGATAGTCCACCTATACCCAAAACGACCACCACAGGCCCTCTTGCCGAGTGCGCATGCGCGCCATGAATTTACCGGCGGAATTCAACCAACGGTCGCGATGCCCTTTCCATCGTAATACAGCGTCAGCCAAATCGATTAAATACCCACATCCTATACTTCGTTCCGCAAAACATTTGACCACAACTACACCAAAACTCCCACCTGAAACTGAAAATGGTGGGAAAAGGGCCTATTGACATTTGACCTCAGAGTGCAACTTCCGAGTCCTTTGTGGAGGTCACTTTAGGTTTAGTTTTGAGACGTTACCTCCGGTTCCGGTCACGTGACCGGGAGTTGACTTTCTGAAAATTAACGGGAATTACCGAGGAGAAAATTTCCGCCCACTGACCTTCCGTAATTAATGATATGCAAAATTGAAAGGTCAATGAGGCTTTAAATCCCCTTCCTATACTACTACAGAATCGATATGATATTTTATAATTTTGATATATGTGAAATGTTTGGTCTGCTAGTAGGGCTATGTCAATCCATGTAGCTGCCAGACGCAAAAACGCTACTTCATGCGGGTTTTCATTGCCTACAATGTCTAAGTTGGTATCACATTGAAGCGGAATCCGCTGTCTTAAACGGTCCGTTGGTTGTTTATTACAGAATTTTCATAACACCATAACGATTATTGTTCCCAGGTTTATTGCACCGGTTCGAGGCTTGGGTTTAAAAGCGAACGATTACTTTGAATTACCAGATTATAAAGTTACTAACCATGATTAGTAGAAAATGATTCCATAGCGGATTAAATAACTTGAAGACCGGTTTTAGATCATAATTTCAAACAATTATATGTAACTAGCATCATGTGTGATCCCCTGGAAAATTATCAGTATCTGTCGTTCAATGCCCCTTCGGGAATTCATAATATCATAAATAATACAGCACTAGACAAGTAGAAGTCTCATACAAAATATTCTCAAAGTTTACCGACATCAATATTAATCGAGGTTATTTATATCTTTCAGATCTATCTGATATATGGTTATAGAAGTATACCTGCATACACTGTGCAGTAAATTATAACAATGCTTATTTGACAGAATTACCTACCCGATGTTAACATAAGTGGTATAAAACTGTCCTCCGATTGATATTTATTGCCGTACAGTGACGAACTACTGTGCGTTGTTGTGAACGGGTGCAAACCGAAAGCTCCGAATAAGATAAGACATGTATTATATGAACAATAGCTAAACTCGGTGTTATATTAAGAGAACCTAGCTATATATAATTTCTTTGTTAGGTATATAGAACCTGGCGTATATAACACAAGGCTATTTTATGGATAACAACTTCTTTTATTGCTCTGGTGCTGACGTTTCGTTGGAGATACTTCCAACTTTCTCATCAGCTTTGAGAAAGTTGAAAGTTATCTCCAACGACAGAAGTTATTTTCTA
The DNA here is from genome assembly GCA_036873755.1 of Hanleya hanleyi. Classification (NCBI taxonomy): domain Eukaryota; kingdom Metazoa; phylum Mollusca; class Polyplacophora; order Lepidopleurida; family Hanleyidae; genus Hanleya; species Hanleya hanleyi. The sequence goes on along the minus strand of JAVTVY010026383.1, from coordinate 13,875 downwards.
CAAAATAGCCTTGTGTTAGCTGTGTATATGGTGACTCCGGACAGGGATAGATTTAGTTCTCACAAACCACAAAATAGCTGAAAAATATGAGCCTTATGCAACATGTAGGCCTACCAATATATTTACCAATGACCTGCACTACAGCTACACGATACTGCATTAAACCTAGACTTACAATTCGAATAATGGTGTATTTTACATGAAAATACATGGACTTTATAGTCTATCAGCTTACTGTAGCAACTACTGAAGACATTGCGACAAATATGTCGTTAACAGTTGGCAGGTCGGCCGCTAATGCCACATGCTAATGACACAATGACAACCACTAATGACACGGTTACGACAATTACAACACAAATATTACAACAAAGAGCGTATGCAATCTAATATGTGGACAATGGCAATCTAATGGCATAGGTCAACATATCATCGACTCCGAGCAGCCTCATATCCGAAGTACTATTAGAGATGAATTATGTCGGCACGACATTGCATCTTGAGCGCTACTCTGAGCGCTGGAAGTGAATCGTCACGTCATTCCAGCAATTCATGGACAATTTACCCAGTTGACGATTGGTTCTGAAATAACTGAAGGTATTTCAAGTCAATAAATATATATTATACAAGAATTATAACAACTGACATATACACTGGGAGTACAAACTGAGCAGAAGGTAAGGTAGCATAAATATGTAATACAGGTACAATCAGCTCTGACGTATTTATCCTTTCGTTCAAACGTGAATTTGGATTTAACAAAACAATGTACTACGTGGAACAAGTCATTCTTAGCTTGACACCATTCAAGTTAATATCTGCTGAATGTTCATCTTCGAATTTCTTCTGCTGCTAAATAGCGGCATTTTGTCTGACAACTTCAACTTGATACGTCAGATTCTTGTTGCGTTCTGTCCCAATGTACTTACTAATTGAGCTATAGAAAAGTTGTCGATCCTACTAGGCAACGTGGGGCGCAGTCTTGGATGTATGTCACAGACAAGGTGTTTTGGCAACAAGTCTTCGAGCATGTCTACATCATCAGTGGGGTATTTGGCACAAAGAACCGAAGTAAAACCCAACACAAGCATAATGAGTTTCGTTTGGCTGAAACACGACTATCGAAGCATTATCACAGAATGGCTTGTGCGACAAGGCAAACAATTTCACCTTTTCTTGTTACTATTGTCTCCTCACGAAACCCACATACGCTCAGTGCTTTTCTGCTTGCTGCCTGCTATTATTTCTCTGTCTACAGTTGACGATCAGGTTTGCGTGATGTTTCCGGAGGTATCAGCGGTAATGATATCTCCGACCAAATGTCCTAGGTGTTTCACCAGTTGGCTGCAGCTTATGATACAGCTCGTCCAATGACATTTTACGGCTTTCGATTCCTTCCACCTGTTCGTTGTACTCTGAGTTGAAATGTACCCCAAAATTACCACGCAGTGTCCCACCTCTGTATGGACGGGGAGGCACGGTGGGTCTTGTCTGAGGCCGTGGTACATAGCGAGGCTCATGCTGCGGTATATCAATCCTTGGTGGTTCAAAAACGCCTTGCACACTTTGTCGTCGATGTGTAATATTGCTGTAGCTTGGTGGACCTCCCAAATCATTTTGCCCACTGAGCACAGATGGTGCCGGTTTGTGAACTCTTACTTCGATGTTCCTTGGCGGTATCGGACTGTTGTCTTGCATCTCCGGGAAACTTTGTAGTTCGTCAATTTTCGCCATTGCCAATTCACACTGTTCCAGCTGCGTCGGCTCTTTATTGAAGTTAAAGAGTTCAGTCGTGGCGAGGATATGGACAAATGTTCCATACCGATGCATAAGCATGGCCACAAATTGGAGCAGCAGTATTATAGCAAATATAACGAGGAAGATGAGACCGAGTGGCTCCAGCTTCAGAACTGTCTCATTAACTTCTATGGTAATGTTCACCAAGGATTTGACCTCTTGCAAGGCAATCATGATGACCAGCCATAAACCGTTCATCATGAAGAATGCAAACGATACATTGTTTCTCAGTTCAATAAGGTCTGCACTAATTTTCTCCTCTTGTTCCTTGTTCCCGCTCAGAGGATATAGATATCGACTAATCAGGCCCTCGAAAAATTCAGCCTCTTTATCTTCTAATCTGTCTTCCACACCGTCACCTAACTCTGGATCTTTGGTCCAGATGTCCGGATCATTCTCGTCCTCACTGTCAAATGATTCGTCCTCTTCGTTCTCATCGTCGACAAATTGCCTTTTTCGATCTACGCTACTTGTGCTAGACAGACGACTTCGCAGGCGTGGACGAAAAGATCCATGATTTGGCTGGGGCGAAGTTTGTGCCCTCATTTCTTTCAATGACTGAAGGACTGCTAACAGAACAACGTACCATGATCTATCTCTTCTACCGAAGATGTTAAATCTCCCACCAAAGACGCCCGCTTGTGAAGACTTTTCCATCTTTATTTCATTCATGGCTTGCGTAATTGGATCCACTTCCTGTTCCGGAGCTTTAGCAGTAGCACGATTGTGGTTCTGATTTTCTGTCACCGTAGGCTTTTTCACCTCCCTCGTTCCCCAAGACACGACGTTAAGATTACAAATACTGTATATCATGAGATATATAAAAGTGGCTGGTACGCATAGGAAGTAAAGGATTCCCCAGGGCAGGTCGAACATCTCCTGTGGATGTAATAACGCCGCGATGACAAATGATCCCACAATGATATACAGAAACAGTGCATTAGGTGTGTACCAGCCATCCTGTATGACGCTCACGGCTGTGCCGGCTATGACAGCCATCATGACCAGAGCATACATTGCGCTAAAGACGGCCGCAATGATCAGCTGTGTGTCTGACTTGCACTTGAAGCAGGCAACGGTGAAGATGACTGTTGGTAGAAATATCATCGTGTAGGTCGCCCAAGTGGGTATACCGTAAAATACAGCGTGGAGAGACGACTGGACCATAAGTAGAACCGTAGCCGGACCGAGCAATGAGGAGGCAAGGAGTACGAACTGATATACAATGTACAGGTTGGATATGTTAGGATTCACCTTCACTGTCTCCCGATAACTACCCAAGAGGTCGATGATGTTGGCCGTTGTGGACGGCCCCCATCGCCTTCGCTGGTTAAAAAACTCATTGAAGGTTTCTGGAACGTACGTTAGGGCGTCAGCGGCTGCACAGTACTCAATTTTGTATCCTCGCTGCAGCAGAAGGGTACACAACCAACGGTCTTCTCCTGAAAGGCGAAGGAGAAGAGTGACAACATTAATCTACATTATTCCCAACAATTATGTTTGTTGTCTATCATAATGAAAAGGTGTAATAGATGAAAAGATAGTCGCCAACAACGTCTGTTCACTCCCACTAATATATTCTTTGAAATATAGATTCTAGTTGACAGGCCAAGTTATGACTAAACCGGTTTGAAGATCTAGAAGAAATACCATAAACTCAGGCAGAAGAAGATGAATTTAAGGGATAAGAATATATCCCTAAGACCTCCCTTGACTATACATTTACGTCCTTACCTTGATCATATTGGAGGAAGTGAAGGGCCTCGGTAGGTTTGGTGGCGTAAGTCCGCATAACGTTGTTGTCCATGAGGGCCAGACCACGGAACATACTAAAACATCCGGGACTACAGAGTACACAACCGAACATGTGTTCTGCTGCCTTTTGAAGCCAATGGCCGATGGCGTATTCAAATCGTTGGTACCACATTACCGGGCCTACGAATGAAATAACAAAAAGTTTTGATTAGACTTCGTGCTTGTGTTAGGGTATCGTAAATAAGAGTGATCGATCGAGGTATTAGAAAGCTCGGCATTTCTAATAAAATTGTCGAGCATTAGTCGGGAATCCCAACTGAGGGATACAATATACCTATGATATCATGGATATGGACATGGATGTTCTGCCCCCATTCCAGGGGAGCAACTCGAGACGGGGATTCGTGTCATAGTTTTCACGGTCCACGGTTGTCCTTCACTTGATTTGTTTCCGTCTTGATATTTTTATTCTAATGCGCTATTATCATTATTTGTGTGTTCATGTGGTATACTCGCTGACCCGTGGGTGCATGTTATTGCCCTGCAGATCTGAAGCACATATGCACGAGGAAGACGGAGGGCGAGCACTAAAGGAGATAAATGAAACAGGGGTTCCACCTTACGTGCCATATACATCAACATTTGCTGTGTCCAAAGATTAGAGAGACCGTACTTTATTACATTGTTGAAAACCCATCGAGAATGTGTCGACATATATCCGAATGAAGAGATCGCGCGCATCATAATATTGCGCTCGCATTGCACGGAAATATTTGACCACAAAATAAACAGAAGATTGGGGGGTTGCACACTTACAAGATTCTGCAATATTCTCTTGTGGGACAGCAAATTGACCCGACATTAAGCTGATAATTAGATATGGGAGGAGATGTTATAAAATATTGACTTATTTAGTGATGAAGAAGCTGTTTTGTTTCCCCGATAATGTTGCATATTACCCGGGCTGCAGGAAAGGGCTATATGCATATCACTTGGGCAACAAAAGTACATACTCCTTCAACATGTCAACATTTTATAATAGCCACTCTCATGTTTTACAGTTAAAAAAACAGTATATACGCATGCAATAATATCCCCGAAACCTGGTAAATAATCAACCGTATGATGATGACCGACAGACAGCCGTGATGATTACCTGATCCGATTGGCTTGATTCTTCCACATGCCGCTCCGACCTGCTTGTTCTTCTTCATCATGTCCACCAATAGCAGGACAGCCTCGGGTTTGAAATCCACATCCCCATCTAAGGCTAACAGGTACGTGTTCTCTGCCTGTATAAACATATAAATAATTCTAATAACATTCATCTGCCAGAAATCAAACATTTGTATAGAGACGCTCGGTAAGATTATACCGTTGACCATGGGACGATAGGCGTATAGAGACGCTCGGTAAGATTATACTGTTGACCATGGGACGATAGGCAAATGCCATCTGTTTGGACTGATGATCATATGACATGAAAATGGACCGATGAGCAAAAGATATCTAAATGGAATGATGAGCAAATGCACCGATGTGTGAATAAGATCCATCATAATGTTTTGATCTGGTGAAATAATCTTCGTAAATAAAGTTTGTTGCATGAACAATTTCTCCGAATTGGAGAGATATCAAGGACCCAATATATGTCCAGCCAAATCTGGAGAAATAGAAAATTATCATATGCGAATTATCGTATGCGAATTAAGCTGAGGATGTCATTATTACATTTCGAAGATAACCAAACATCTTCCTCTTCTGTGGTAATAGCCTAATAATGCTGATTTGTATCAGCCTGGTTACTGGGTTACTCCTTACTACAATAATGTAACTGTTTGGAGATCAGTATAATAGTCATGCCGCTGGTCGTAAATTTGGCTGCAATTAATCATATCGTAAAAGGTTATTTTTTGAAACCACGAACTGATATTTCAGCGTCTATATTCAACGTTTCATTATTCCGATTGTTTTGCCCACTGTTACAAACTGCTGACATATTGATTTTGAACCTATTCACACGTTAATCTCTTAATTGTAAACCATAAATCTAAGGATATTTATGCATTTATCCAGGCTACCCCTTCAAGCAGACCTAGATATCGGGCAAGTGATAGATTTGTCATTCACAACCCATCTATCATTTTCAATCAAACAGTATTCGATTAAGTAGGTTCCACTCCAACAATTGCAATTTTGCACATGTGTAAAATTTAACAAAAATAATTTCACTATATTTTTCCATGAAAATTCCAGGAAATCAAATCCCATTAAGGTTGGGGGGCGGAAAGTGCCCCTAGTGAACTTTTCTCTGCTGCTCCGAAACGGCAAAACCGAGGAGGCTGAAACTTGGTGAGTTTTAAGCTTATCTTATTGGGGTCATTTTGAGCCTATTTTCATATACCCCCGGGCAGAGGATCATGGTTAAATTCAAAATGGCGGCCATGTGGTATCCGCGAAAGTCGTGTTTTTCAATCTTTTCGCTCCATTTTTTCACATTTTCCTTGCCTAAAAGGCCTTGAAAGTATTTTATTTATGAATAACTAATTATTCTATATTTTATTTGATTTTTTTCGAGAGAAAAATCGGAAAAATGAAAATTTCGAAAAATCGACCCCAAAAAGGCCGAAATATGGCTTCAGAGAAGTTGACGTCACTGTGCCGTCATCATGGCGGCCATCTTGGATTTTTTTACATTTCCTGGTAGAGCTTGAACCAAAGATACTGTGTGGTAAGTTTCAGCGCTCTAGCCTTAATGGTAGAGAAAATATATAGGGGGGGCACTATCCGCCCCCCCCCCCACCCCAGGCTGCGATACACCCCAAATCGCCCAGGCCAGATAGGGTTAACCTGAATTCTCTCTCTCATGCGGGGTACATTTATCATCATTAGCAAAATGGCGGCCTGTGTGCCTGACATATCGTCTGGTTGTATCTTTTCGTAAGTATCATAAATACCTTTCGCTTAATTGCTGGAGGAAGGCTTTTGATAACTGACTCCTGCTCGGACTTCGGGGCCTCAAGTTCTGATCTGTCCACGTCCTCGAACATGCGGTATCCCAGCAAATAGTACATGTACATGACCTGAAACATGGAAGAATCCATCCTGGAAATCTAGCATGTCATTAAAAATTATGGACACGAAGTCCTGTGTTTAATAATTGTACAAAATTTCAGACAAAGTCATTTAGAAGAAAAACTGTTATCAAGCCTTCCACAATCAAAGTAGAGGCCCATAGACATAATTGTGCTACAACTTCTGATAAAGCTCTAAAAAAATACGTTTTAGTTTCAGCAGACATAATATAATATAATATAATATAATATTCATTTGTAAATATGTGGTGTCTGATCTATCTTGAATTGAACAAACCTACTCTATCTGCAAATGCGTCTACCTACCTTCAGAACATATATAAGATAAAGATCCATAGAGCTTGTTGACAAGAGCTAGCGCAAGTAAAATCATTTTGGGAACATTGTGTGCTTCTAGTTCACTGGTGCTGAATTTATGTGGACACTAAAAAACTCAATATTTCTCATGAAAGAGCTTGATGCGAACCTTGGATTTCTCTACTCTATAATCTATAATTTCTCAGTAAGATTTCTTCGCTCATCACATTGATAATCTCGACGTTAAGGAAAGCAGATCATTGATATATTAAAGTCAGAATATATTAAAGTCAGAACATTTTATAAGCTCTAATATATATAATTCATGGAATGTCTTCTTTGTTACTTGAATTGCAATTTTGCTTTGATTCCATCAAAGAGTAACTGGGCAGAACTACGCGCACTATTTGCGTACCTTTTGGCAGAAAAACGGTTCTTTCATGGATTATTAAAAAAGATCATTTCAAATTTCGTCCCTTCTCATTCAACAAACGCTACATAGATTATCGATGTTGGAATTCGATGCTGATACTGTCTTACGGCAAACAGTCTTCATGGACAACAGCTGGCTTCTGATTGCCGGATCTGACACTAGTAATAACACTACGGTTGTGGATGCTCATCATATACCGCGAATGAATATAATAGGGCTCCAAAGAAAAGGTCTATGCTGATAAAGTGTAGTAATTTAACCTGTTTATCAACAAAAAAACAACAAAAGAAAACAACAACATCAAAGCATGACTATTGCATGCACGATTCTGCCATACCTGTGACCATCGTTTTCGGTGGCGAACTTTGTTTTTGTCTTTCAGATGGGCGACGATTTTGTTTTCTCCCGGTAATGTCCATTCCAGCCTACCCCCATATGGGGCCACCATCTTCACTGGAGCTGGGATGGACACCAGATTACCATGTATTTCACTTAATAAGAGAAAATTATTTTGCTGTTAGTCTCACTAGACGAGATTACCGTATGGAAGTAAGAGTTAGAGCCCATATTCTTATATTAGTACAAAAATATACGATATAATATACTATACCATTCATAGATCATTCGATAGTTCGATCAATTTTTATTGATCACCTTTGGAGAAAATGATAGACAGCCAGAACGCCTTTTAAATGGGGAAATGTATAGTGCGGTTACAAAGCGACAGGTTGACAAATTGAGGATTCTATAATACGAAGAGCATGAATATTTTGAATACAAATACAGATTCTCCTGATAGCCATTTGCTATTGATCAGCTAAATTTAAGTTATTAATATTACTACTTTAGGAAGGCGAGGAATGACGATTGGAGTGCGGATGCGAACATATTATGGTCAAGTAACTATATTTGAAATAATCGTAGCAATTAGGGTTGAGTTTACCTGGCGGCCTTTTGTATAACCGAAATGAGCTGTTTTACAAATCCATTAGGATAACTCTTCTTGTCTTCCTCAATGTCAAAAGCGTCGTCGAACAGGATATGGACTGTGGACACAATAAGGAGCATATGAGAGGATCTACAGAGTTTGATGACAACCACGGACCTGGACATAAGCTTCAGTGGATGAGAGGACTGTTAGACATCGCGTTGTGCGACGTTGTAGAATTTTGGTTATTATGGATCAATAGAAGTGGTAAAGGAGGCATTCTAGCAAGCAGTTGCAAATGTATGCATGAATTGAAAAACCTATCTTTATTCTTATATGTTAATTCACGAAAGAAATTAATTCACGAAGCCATCGCCCGGATATGTCATACTGGACTTAGTTAAATTTCTGCAGATATGAAATTTGCTAAGACGTTTAATATTCTAATTACTATTCATTAAACACTTACCTTCGAATTCGTAATAATCTGGATCCTTGAAATCCGAAACGAGATCCCTGAATCGCCGACGCTTACTCTGGTCTTTATCCAACCTGGAAATGAAGATCGGATGATGTTAGATCTAACTTCAGTTCATCGGTAAATGAATATATTACAACTGAATGACCAAAATGCCATACGAACTCGGGATATTGTATGAGAACACGAGACCATGCGAATATCGTCCCCATGTCTACGACACATATCGACGGGTTGTATGCCAACACAGGCATATTATAGTTATCAACAAATCCACAATTTACTGAACCACTTGGTTTTTTTTATAAAATAAGAACTATATATCACAATATTCATCACATTTTACCTGAAGACGGACTTTAATATCTGTATCATTTCGTTGACATTTTCATGCCACATGGTCGCACATAAGTAAATCATGGTATCGCTCGTTCGGTTAACTTCGTCATACATGCTGTTACTGGATACATTGTCACCCTTTAGCACCGGCTTCCGGTCAAAATGATCGTCTTTGCGGCGGGAATAAAGATATGTTTGGCCTGTCAAGACTGGGTCAAGAACTGGCACGACGAATAAGCTGCAATGTGAGCAAACGGAAGTTTAGAATAGGGTTACATGATCATCTAAAGCTAATCATCGACGCTATAACACTTTGCTGGAATCAAGGCCAGTGAACAGACCAGATTCTGCCTTCCAAGATCTGTTTGGTTTGATGTATTTATCAATGACATGTATTTCTGTAAAACTGGTACTTAGATATTAAGACCTAAACTAGTACTTAGATATTAAAACCTAAACTAGTACTTAGATATTAAAACCTAAGCTAGTACATAGATATTAAAACTATTAATGCAAGTTATCGTTTATCATATCCAATTGTATTTTCTGTCCGTTTGTCTGGCATTTTTGCAAGTTGTGAACCTCTGAATAAAAAGAAAAGATCCAGGGGAGAGAACTTCTTTTTATGTTTATTTGCCTTTAATGATGATTATGCTCTTTTTTTTTTTACGGAAGTAAAATCTTCAATGTTTAAACGTCTGTAGATATCGCCTTATGGCATTGGAGGTTTTCCAATGTCTTCATAAGCTGGAACTGAAATTTTATCTAAAATGTTCACCCCTATACCCCCCGTCTATAATTATGTAAAGATTTCAAACGAATAATGTGTAAACGGACCGTGCAACTTGAACATGTGCCGTTTGTAGGTAATTTGCATTAATCTATCTTATGATAATGCTATCAGTTCTATGTGCCGTACATTATATATATATATATATACGTGTAGTGTCCTTATTTTATATATATATATGTGTTTCTAGTCGATTTAATAGCTCATCTGAGCAGTTTGCTGTTTCATTGAAAATTTGTCTATGTCTATTTCCCCATATGAGATTACAGGTATGACTAAAGATTCTCAATGGCGAGGTGACTAGAAAGGTGATCGCTTCTGTTTTGCCGGAAATTTGCCTAGGTGTATGTATACTAAGATTTGTCCTTTTAATTTGATGCTTATGTTATTATATGAATTAGGTCTTTATAGGATTATGGCCGCGGAAATTCTATAATGGACGACGGCTGACTATTGAATGACGGATTAGACGCTTGTATTTTAGTGAACTAGGTCTGACCAATTCACTTACCAACTAAGTGTAACCTTAAGATTATCATATATTCAAACACAAGATTTTAAGTATTAATGTCACCTACCGATCAGTGAAAGCCAATCTCTCGTTGTCGGGAGTCCAGACATGTGCGGTTATCCAAATCGAAGACAGCCACCAAAGCCCTAGTCCAATAAGAATAGTTTGCCAAGGCTGTTCCCCCAAATCCTCCGCACATGACCACTTTAAATAAACAGGCCAGGCAGATTTCTCCACATTAAACTCCGAACACATGACAGTCAAGAATGTCAAAACGAAGGGAGACGAGAGTAGAAGAGGAGCGGCGAAACATAATCTCTGCATGTGGAGCTTACAGGCTACAGTAGCAAAATGGTATAGGATCCAGGTGGAAAACATGTGCAGGAAGAATGGACCAAGATGAACCCAGTCCGTTGTATACTCGGGATTATTCATCACAGGTGACTCGGGTTGCGTAGAGTTTTGCGTCGAGTTTTGCGTCAGATTTCCTGGTGAGAAGGTTGTGGCGTATGTTTTACCGACGAATTGTACTTGCCCTGGCCTACTCCAAGCTGACTCGCTTCCACCGGTAGTCCAATCCTTGAATACGTTCGACAAGTTCCGAAGATCACCGAAGACAAGAAAAGTTACTAAAACGGTGACAGCTATTTTCCAGATGTTCATAACTATGTGAGTCTTAGTTCTGGTCTTATGTAGTATGGTCACATATCGGCTAACAGGTATCGTTCGAGAGCATAAGGTGATATCAGAAGTAGCGTAAGCCTCCCACCATCGGATGGACATTGCAATCAATGACAGCACAAGCAGTGACTTAGCAGCCCATTCGGGGTTCAGGTCTCGTTTGGCATTCGCGATTTGTGTCAGGTTCCCGACCTGGGGCGACAAACTGGTCAATTTCAGATCAAACAAAGTTTCACTAAAAACGCAAGGAATCATGAATAATTGCATGACAAGTGCTGCAAGATCCAGCGTGGCTGTAAGCGCTGTTCTACAGTTAGATAAAGTTCTCTGGAAGAAGACAACCTTGGCCAATGCGGGGATCTGGCCCACTGCCATCATGAGCACCACGATTTTCAGCGGTGTAAGTCTTGGCATAGCGTACATAACGAAGAAGGTCTGTCCCGCTGAATGCAGAGTTTCCAGTGACAGGACCTGTATGAACAATGTTAAAGAAGCTTTAATCGCTAGCATCTCTGATTGCAAATCACTGATTGCGAAAATGAATCTTTCCTTCAATCGCCACGTGTATAACAACACCATTTTATACTACAGGGAGTCTTACATTCTTATTTCTCTACTTAAATTGGTAAATTGATATATCAACGAAGACAAATAGAACATTATTACTACACCTGAACATTATTAATACATCTGAACGCCATTGAATTTTCTCTAATTTTCTCTGATTATCATTAGATTTCCATTGTATCATGACTTACAAAGAAGAAACATGGGAGAGACGGCCATGGCGTGTTGCCGAACCATCCTCTGGCGAGGGAGGCCAGCAATGAGAAGGCATGAGGAACACATAGTGCGAAAAGCAGCAAATACATCACACCGTCTCTATCGACACCCTGTGGAACAAACGAGGGGAACAATGAAAACATTTTCGATATATTTCACTTCACATGTTTGAAGCACTAGTTGTCATCACACTTCTTTGCCAGGCGCCGCGGAGCATATTCAAAAGTGGGGGGGCTGACCCCTATCTCGACCATAAAGTGGGGGGGGGGGGCTGAAGTCGCCCCTAGATAGGGCTTATAACATTACAGCTCCGAAAAGTGGGGGGGCTGAAGCCTCCCCAGCCCCCCCGGCTCCGCGGCCCCTGTTTGCGAAAGTGCTTTAAAATTCCCGAGAGGAGTCCTGGTGTTAAGTCTTTGAGCGATGCCTGATTTTTTAACCATATACTGAATGTCAACTAGCCGGTGTAAATTTTGTTCCCTTGGAAACTGTCTCTGATCGCATCGGCTTTATTTTAGTCTTTCTTATGGTTATCAGTGGACCAGGCGATATACGTTTCCGAGTGCATTATATAGCTCACTTATCTCAACCAAAACGTGTTGGTACATTTCTCTAACCGATATATGTCTTTTTTTTTGTAAAATATTCTTTTCAAGCCATAATTGATGTATGAATTTGATTTAATATCAGACGGCTCTCCGTCAATTTGAAGAAAATAATTTGCAATACGTACCTCTTGTAACGCTCCGAGATGATCAGTCATAATAAGAAGACTTGCCTTGCTGGTGATGGCGGAAGAGAGCGTCACCGTAAACATTACGATATATGCCATGATTTTGAAAAATTTGATACAGCCCATGAACAACTCTTCTGTGTTACGCCTGACTTTTTTCTTTGGAGTTGTTTTGAATATATCCCATATCGGAGTGGGTGGTCTGAAGGGTAAATAGAAAGTAGCCTGAGAATTGCTTTGCGATGCTCGCGTATTCAGATCCGGTCCACTGTAATTAATCCAACCAGAGTTTCTGGCCTTAGCCAGGGGAAAATGAACAGATACAATAAAGGCGTAGTTGAGATACAAATCATCACAGGAATTTTCAGATATTTGTACTCGGTAGGATCATATGACTTGCTGTCAATACACAGGCATATTTTAAATCACCTTTATACGTTGCGTTTGCTCTGTTATATGCAGCATAACACGATTGACGGAAAAAGATATCGGAGTACTGACAAGAAGTCATTTGACCACACAGACAAATATACTGACTGCATATTTCTAAAAATATCACAAGAACCATATGTGATCCCTGTGATGATTTGTATGTATACACTTTTGTAGAAAATATTTTCAGCACAAAGATCCAGTATTTACATTAGATGGAGTTGAAATCAAGAGAGTAAAAGAAGTCAAATACTTAGGAATATTTAGTGATCACCGATTAACGTTCTCATGGCATATAAATTGCTTGAAAGCTAAGCGCACGAAAGCTCTTGATTTGTTGAAGGTATTTGCCAGCTATAAGCGTGGAGGAGATCAGCAGACGCTTCGCCATTTATATTGATCACTTGTTCGTTTTAAGCTTGATTATGGCTCTATTACTTACAACGGTGCAAGCAAATCAAACTTGTCAAATCTAGATGCTATTTTTTATCAAGAAATAAGACTTTGCCTCGAAGCGTTCAGAACATCACCTAAAGAAAGCTTATATTTTGAAGCAGATGAATGTTTCCAACCCTCAATACCAGGATTTGCATTTAAAGAAACCTTCCATTATTCCACCTTTTTGGAATTCGCATGAAACCACACATTGTAGCAGCTGATATTAAGCTTACACAACAAATTAAATTAAAATTTTACCTAACTAGCTCTTACCAGTTTTACCATGGCAGTTAGCCAGACCAGAGGTAGATATCACAATGACGAAACATAAAAAGGCAGACACGAGCCATCTCGTGTATACACAAGAATTTGGTCTATTGAGAGAAAA
>JAVTVY010026382.1:0-10813 GCA_036873755.1 Hanleya hanleyi | reverse complement strand
ATATCTACGCTAGAAGGCGGTCCCCCTTGGAGGTTGCGGTTGTACATCACATCAGCATTGATTACGAACGTTCAGTACGGTCGTCAGTTGCGTCAAGTTTGGGGGGGGAGCAAGATTCCAGTCACTGTCTTCTAGAAACATCAACACTGGTCCTAGCAGCACGGTATCAGCAATACCATGTCACAACACCATGTGTTTCACATCACTTCAGGGTTCCCGCCGACAGTTTTCTCCAAGTCCTACAAGGTACTACAACCGGAAGATCACTTTTCCACGGGGGCACCGGGACCCGCAATGGCCGAACCCCCACGTCTGCTACGGTCCAGAATTTCCTTGCAGACCAGGGTTTTTTCTCCAGGACCAATTGTACAGACAAGGACAGCAGCAAGCTACTATTTACTGTACAGTCGCATCAAGCCCGGAGAATGTACTATAGTAGGGGACCTGTGGCCAACACTGTTTCTGTTCCAGCAACAGCTGATTTTTCCTTCTGCATCTGTATCAGGGCAGGGAATCTCAGTCAAGCAGTACACAGGGGTATCACTCAGCATCATCCAGGGTTGTCAAGTTCACCCACGGAACCGACTACATTCCAGCATTTCAGCTTTCCATGGTCTTCACCTTAGTCTCGCCGAACACATCAATTACCACCCAAGGAGACCTGGATGTGGTACTAGGGCATTCTTACGCCTGCCATTCGAACCAGTTCTACCAACTGCAGTCAACATCCTGTCCTGCAAGACAGCTCCATGACAGTCTTCACTACGCAATCAGAGCATTGCGCAGTAGAACCTAGTTCCTTGACATGGATGACAGACTGAGCAACCAGAACCTTTCATCCCATCCCGGATTTCGTCATTAGAACGATTCCACACGTCAGGGACCAGACGTCCAAAGACTGTACCAGATTCCAGCGCTAACAGATTTCGTGTACCTGCTGGAGGAGAAGAGGTTTTTATATCCAGTCAGAGGCCTAGAGCACTCTTTATAGAACCGACAAGAGGTTCCAGCTGTCTTCCTCTCTCATCACTTCTACAGACCCATCAGCGGACATCACTAGTCCATGATCACCGTCTGGGTTGAAGAAGACTGCCGACTGGTTTAACCAACTCGCCATCAACGCTCCTTCTCCTTTATGGAGACATCGTCTCACAAGATAGAGCCAGTGTGACGTCCGGGCCACTTTGGGGAAAACTTATCGTTGAACGATACTGTTGACACCTGCGCTTGGACGATCAATTCAACTCATGCTGATTGCTATCTTCAGACATGTCTGTACAGACAGATAGGATGACTACACTGGACCTATAGCTACAGCCCAGGGTATAGTCTACCACTCCTATCAAAAAGGGGGGGGGGCGCCGATCAAGCAAGCAAGATCCCGACAATTCGGTAAGTATAGAAGACATACCATGCCAGAGACGAAGGGACTTCAAGACATCACGATGGCATCTGATTATCTAGCTAAGTATGCGAGCAAACGATGGAACAGAGTCCACCTCTCGCCGCATTACTTGTAATACCTTGAGCTCCCTACGCTTCTATACGACACGGGAATTATCAGGATATTATTAAGCATATTAGATTTACAAAATCAGAACAAGGCGTGCTCCGCTTAATCCAAAAGCAAGTCACAAGGCCGGCTACCCAACCTCCTCTGTTGGGAGTCTGGCATTTAAGTGATAACAGGTGAAGATTTGGGACACAAACATTAAACATTTATAAATAATGTTGGTGTTTGTTACCAAATCAAACCTGTTATCAACGTTGATTGCCCAACCCATCCTCCCCTCTTTGCTCGGCCTTGACTCAAAACAGGTCTTGCTCAACATGGGAAAAAGAGTGATGGACATGCGCGGAGTGCACGCCACCTGGCGGACGATCGACGCAGCGATCAAGGGAGATAATTTTGTTTGCAGGAGATCTCCAAATGGAGGATATTGGCATTTAAGTGATAACAGGTTTGATTTGGTAACAAACACCAACATTATTTATAAATGTTTAATTTTTCATAAGACCCATACTTTAATTATCCTGTCCTTAAAATATCTCTCCGTTTGTGTCTAAAATAAAAGCAGACCAGACAAGAAAAGAAAAAAAACAACAAAAAAACTTTGATTTTGGCAACATTACCGTGCGTGTATGTCCCAGCCAAATGAAAAGTTTCCATGAAAAATCTCATCAGAATTCGCCCATTTCAACTGGACGATCGTGCTAAAATACCATTGCATCATCCCTGTGGGTAGTTATCTGACATATAAATCCGGGAAAACCTTTATTTCCATGGTAAACACAACAGTCGGCTCGCTGAAGTTGTGTACGACGCCATTTTTCTGCAGTCGAATTCACCCAGCAAAGCGGGAAATAGACAGCCGGCCAATCGCTGCCATTGTCTCACGCCGTGACCTCATTATCAACCAATCAGTTTCCCCAGCTCAATTTGCTCCGTTTTCACCTCCATGAAGAAGAGCTGACATCATTTCTATCCAATCAAATCCTTCGTTATTGCTTGGTTATTTGTTAAATCACTCATCATAGGTCGAAAGTGGGAGAACTGACCTTTGAAATGAGGCCAAGATTTCCCACATTCTACCGCGGGAAGTGAGATTTCGATGGCGTTGAAAATGGCCCCAAAACGGCAAATTCTTCGCTGATTTTCTCAATTTCCATCAGAATGAAGGTACGTCTTCAGTAAAATAAACTTCTTATACGTTTATTGCATGATTTACACTGAAATTTGAACAAGTTTTGGGGATTAATTCCTTGTTCAACGATGTGAACTATCGACGAGCTGTCACTTGATGAACATTTTACTGTCCGGCGATGGTTTTATATGGTGGTCAATTGCGGCCGGTTTCAGCCGTTATGGGTATATACGGTGCCGGCCGGTTTTGGCCGGTATAAGTACGAAAGGGTTAATGAAGCAAGACAAAATATTTATACAGTAAACATAATATATGTGAGTCGGTCTTTCCTTGTGTGTCTGTTTCCTATACTAAAGTAACAATCAATGTTATCCCCTCATTTCTTCAGCTGTCTTCATTTCAAATTCTTTGCAGCGTTGTTAAGTTTCTCTCGCATGAAGAACTTTATCTCCGACAATGTCTTCTGGTGGAATTGTTGCTGCACTGAATCTGAAAAAGAAAGAAATATATACTATAGATAAACTGCAGATATTATACCCCAAGCTGTAAACTGACCAACATAGAATTACATCTTTTAAAGGGAGGTAACTCAATTCTATGATGCGTGTCAAGTAACATAATACAGCGTATAAATAAAGTGGTACCACTGACTGAATAATCAACACAAGAGAATGTTCCTTATCATTTTAAGATGGCCACATCAACCAGGTCTACATCTTTCAAAGGGAGGTAACTCAAGTCTATGATATTTGTCAAGTAAAATAATACAGCTTATTATTAAAGTGGTAACATTGACTGAATAGTCAACAATAGAGATGGTTCAATATAATTGATGGGGACATAACCAGGTCTACAAAGATGGGAGCAGAGTAATAAACGCATAATGATTCTGAGGAAAAATTGTGCGACGGGGTGCGATGGTGTAACTCTTTCCAGGTTGCCATGAGTTCAAGTGTAGTTATAATGGACCCTATGCATATTACCAGTCTATGGAAATGGCCCCTACAAGGAACTGACATCAACTGAGAGAAGCTGATGTGCATATAGGCTTTATTCAGGTTGATTTTTTTATTGCCACCAATTCATTTTCACAAAAAAGTGTCTGTTATACTTACTTGCAATCTCCCGGACATGACTGGGATCCATGCCTGGCTTTGCTTGGAGGCCCCCGGTTCGCTTCCCCCCGCCAACAGAATGCATGGATAGAAACTCGTCACGATACAGAGCTTGAAGGAGGGTGTTCATCATCTTCCTCGAGTCTTAAAATTCCAGAAGATATGGAAAACTGTTTATGAAATTTGTTACTATAGAGAGCTTGCTATTCCCCAATTTAGTCGGGTCTTACGACAAGCATACTGGGACTGAGGCCCTATTCCTTTTAACGACACCCAGCAGCCCCACAGGGCTAACTACGATACAAATTTTACTTAAGGAGAATTACTTGTAAGACTTTCGATTAATTCCTCCAAATTCAACTAACCGGCAAGGGAAGAAACTGTAGCCACTAAGGATTCATTCGTTGCCCTGAGGGCCTTTTTTGTTTCCTGGAGGTCTGCGACTGCCCGCTGTAGATCAGCTACTTCTTTCCGCAATTCTGCTACCTCTGACTGTGATTGCGATGTCACCTGTTCGTGAAAAGGACAATTTGTATATACAATTTACAATAATACAAAATACATATTTTGATTCAAATTACTGTTTCAGTACTGTACATGTAGAAATTAACGTTTCACAATATTACAATTATTAACATGTACAGTATGTCACTGAAGGTTTTGGAAATGGTTCTATTATTCATGTAGTCAAGTACCTGGCCTGTTATCTAATAAAAAACCCCAAATATTTGTGACATCAATTCTCTCTGTTCATGTCTTTTTACCAATGTTATGCATGCTGGTTTTCTCCTTATAAAATGGTGCAACCACTATATCATTATTTTCAAAACTTGATAATTATTATTCTTCAAGTTTCAGTCAAACAATTAGTCAAACAATCAAGAGATACAAAATGTTTTTACTAACATATAATTTTCATTTTTTTGAAGTTGTCGATATCATAGAACCATATTATAATCTCTATGTTTGCACATTTTTGGTGTTTAAGATACATGTTTCGCAATCAAGTTTCATTTATAAACACAACCTTTGCCAATGCTGGCTTTGTGCACAATAAAAAAAATGTTGACTCAGCAAGTTTTTGTATCATAAAACAATTACATAGACAGACAAAATAAATACTCACTGCTAAATCTCAAAACTCGGGCTGCAACTTTCTGGACTTTGCCATTCTTCATTGGCCAGTTGACTTGACAATGACACACAGTGTCAATGCCCCAGGTATCGTTGTTCATATCATTGTTGTTGTTGTTGCGGCATTTCCATAATCCGCCACCCCGGTCCGCTCGACGAGTAACACCATGAACACAACATCATATTCATTGTTGAGCTACTCAGTTTAGTCGATCAACTTTGCTTGACCACACAGTAGGCCAGCTGGGTTACAGTGAAGAGTCAAAACAACGCGAATTTTCTCACACAAACCATGAAACAACAGTACACAACTGCTCGACATTTTAGCCTCGTTTCCGTCACGATGAGCGCGCCATCTATCGGCCAAATAAGAAAGACAACTCTTCTTTATAATTTACGGCCTGGCGGTGATTTATCAGAGCGTTCGCCCGTTGCGTCATATGTATGAATATATCGGTTATTTAATAGATTGTTGTTTTATTTTTGATTGAAAACTATATAATTCATCACATTATGAGCTGTATACGATCGGCATATATAGCATTCATCTGAATGCATGATTACTAACCAAACAAAAAGTCCTTTTTCAGCCGTAAGAAAAGGCAAGTTATGATCTTTACAATGACAGTCTCCAAGCAGAGGTATAAATGGTGTATTTTATTAAAGTGCCTATATGTGGTTCTGAAACGGAGAATATAACAAAGACTTACGAACGTCGTATGCATGCTCACGACGTGCCTTGCATTGTTGATGCGCCCATTTGAAACAGCAAGCAAATTTGATGGCAGTGGCACCATGTTGTTTTATCCACGATTAAGTCGGATGTACCGGTACATATGAAGTATGGCTTATCGAACGGTGTCATTGTCTGCTAGCGCGAGCTAGTGTGATTAAGGTGTGAACTCAACAGGACGTTTTTACAGTCAATGTATGGTAGGAAAAAACCTACGTTTTATCAGTGGTTTTACTGTGTGGATATATGGATATGTGAGCCATTATTTGTAATGGAATATGTATGTAAACCTATAGTTTGGCAATTTTGTGTGATATTTCGAAAGTAATAATTATGAAATAAAACTTTATTATTGTAAGAAACTCTTGTTTTCTACAAAGATCAACTTTTAGGGAACATTTCATAGAAACACAAATTGTCTCAGAAAAGTGTATGGTACATACATGTGACACTAAATTGCTGGGTATTGTGAACCTGAATTACCACGGTTCGTCTGATGTTTCAGGGCTTCGTGTTTAGAATTAGTGCGCGAGCTAAAAACAGCTCGCGTCAAAATATTTAGGAGAGGGTATTTAAAAGTCAGGCGCCGCGAGTGATTGCAATATAATACAATATAAAATGTGACAGTTTACGTGAGCTAAAAATCACTCTCGTGACATGAATGTACGCGAGTGTTTGCGTGCAGGTGAGCTATCACTCGCGCTAAACACGAAGCCCTGATGTTTGATTTACTATTATGATTTGTTACCATGGATTTGAACAATGAAGTTTCACAGTCTACCATTGAACATCATAGTTGACCACGGTTCGTTGTATGGTAAAGCATGGTAAAATTGACCATACATTTCATTACCATATTTATTACCGTATGGATTCACGATACATTATCATGGATTTTCATGGTTCAGCCTGGAATACCATGGCTCACCACGGTTCGTTGTATGGTAAACCACGGTAAACTTTACCATACAATCTTTTACCACGGATTCACCATAAATTACCATGGATGTTCATGGTTCAGCCTGGAATACTGAGGTTCAACACGGTTCGTTGTATGGTAAAGCAAGGTAAACTTTACCATACAATCATTTACCATGGATTCACCATAAATTACCACGGATGTTCATGGTTCAGCCTGGAATACCGTGGTTCACCACGGTTCATTGTATGGTAAACCACGGTAAACTTTACCATACAATCTTTTACCTCGGATTTACCATACATTACCATGGATGTTCATGGTTCAGCCTGGAATACCGTAGTTCACCACGGTTCGTTGTATGGTAAACCATGGTAAACTTTACCATACAATATTTTACCTCGGATTTACCATACATTACCATACAGAACCGTGGTTTACCATGCATTACCATACTTTACCCTATGGTAATGTATGGTAAACCACGTTTTTTTTACCCCTCAGCCAAATTTGGCCTAGGGGTATTGTCGTCATCATGTACGGCTGTCCGTACGTACGTCCGTCCATCCGTTACCGCGATATCTACAGAACCGTTTCATGCATGGCAACCAAACTTGGTACATCTATTTATCTTCACGTAAATCAGAAGCCTATCGAAAATGAGTCATCTCGGACAATAATTTGCAGAGTTATGCCCCTTTTTACAAATAAAAATCCATTTATGATTTCTTGTGATAATTTCAGAACCGTTCCATATACAACATCCTAACGTGATGCAGTTGTTTCTCTTGACCTGAACTAGATGCCTATCGAAAATGAGTCGTGTCAGAAAGTATTTTGCAGAGTTATGTCCCTTGTCTAATAAAATCCGTTACCGCGATATCTACAGAACCGTTTCATGCATAGCAACCAAACTTGTTACATCTATTTATCTTCACGTAAATCAGAAGCCTATCGAAAATGAGTCATCTCGGACAGTATTTTGCAGAGTTATGCCCCTTTTTACAAATAAAAATCCATTTATGATTTGTTGTTGTGATAATTTCAGAACCGTTCCATATACAACATCCTAACGTGATACAGTTGTTTCTCTTGACCTGAACTAGATGCCTATCGAAAATAAGTCGTGTCAGAAAGTATTTTGCAGAGTTATGCCCCTTGTTTAACAAAATCCACTAATTTTGCATATTATTTCTATTATCATGTTAGTATACTATCACATTTATTTATTGATTGGATGACTGATTTATTCATTTATTCTCTTAGACAATGCAAAGAATGCTTGCAAATCTGTTTTGAAATGACATACATGTGCCATTTAGTATACATGTACTGTATTTATCTAGCCATGTGTACTGTTGTTTTGGTGAGACATCGATACAGCTCTTTCAATTTATTCAAGAAACAAATTAATTTAAGGAGAGGAAAACTTTTTTTTTTTTCAAAGAAAGTACACTTACAATACCATGGGTAAATATTTCTTCCCACAAGCCAATCAATTGGTAGAGACACCCTTATTATAATAGCTGGGGTTCAGAGCCGAGGGGTTTGGATAGCGCAGCTTCATGTTTTATAAGGGGATAGTGCGACGTTCCCTTTAAACGACATGGTAAAGGCTATTTCAACAAAGCTCTGTCATTCAGCTCCCAGTTGTTCTCAACCCTTCTTTTACCCTGTGAATACCGGACCTTGGTGTTTACAACAAAGTAGTTTTTAGGGCAGGTGTCTAACCATAAATACTCAACACCAAGAGTTGTCATTAACAGCTATCCAGAGAGAGAAATTTGTTAAACTAACCACCGATTTCCTCGTCCATTTTGTACTTCTGAACTGTGAATGTCAGTTACCATGAAGAAGGATGGAGAGAGAAACTGCGAAAGATAAATTCCGGGAATGATAAGGCATAACAGTGAGCAACATTCAGTTTACACGAGGTATTATTTTATTTGCGCCTTATTCCACCCAACTCCAAATTCACTGTGAATGAGAAGTGCTCAATTGCATTAGCAGAATTCCAGGTTAGAATACTGCCATATTTGCTCTCGTCTGTGGGATGATGTGAAGATATAGACTGATAGCTTATCTCCCCTTGTTTTCAGGCTCGTCTTCAACAGTAGAGAATTCCCAGGCCAGTACAACAACAACAACAACAGAGGATAACACAGAGGAGGAACAGGAGCAGGTATGTACACAACACTGAACAGTAAATTGTATAATCAATCAGAAACAGATACTTCTGTATTCAGCTTTTCCAACAGGTCAGTAGTGGTTAACATTTCCAGATAAACATCAACCTGTCTTCAGTTTCTCATCGTCGTGACAAGTTTGACTGCAGCAAACATTTATCTGGTGCTAAATATCACCTCAAAAGATCTAGATCAAATTAGCTGACATTTGGCCTCCATGACATGCTTCTTGCCCACAATTGCTTGTTCATCAACCAGGGCCCTATCTAAATACTCTCAATGCCGTTCTCAGTGCTTGGCACAGTTCATGATGCAAGTAATTTAATTATGTACAATAACCTTCTGGTCATCAGTCTTGTTAGTACATTTTTAGAAGAGAAAACCAGCAAATGTCCATCTTTTATCATCCTGATTGTTGAAATTCTGTCTTTTCCAGGATTTAGGAGAAGGGCTGTTCAAAGTGTGCGCACACTGTGGGGGCCTCAGCAAGGTTGTTAAGAGATGTGAATCTTGTGGGAAGCTTTTGCCTGAAACTGCAAAGACTTTCAAAAGAGACTCTGGCCCCGATTTTGTTTGTCGAGATGCTCCTAAGCCACACCCACAAGCGCAGAAGCCTCTCAGTAAACAGGAATTTTATGGACAAAAACTTCAAGAACAGCAAAAGCCTTACAAAGTATTTTCTGTGAAAAAATGTGTCCCAAATTTGGCTTTATCAACTCATTTTGATATAAACAATGTTATTCCCAAAGCGAATCACACCAAAAGGAAAACAGAGAGACCAAGAACACCCAGGACGAGAAAACGGAAACCTGAACCAGGTGAGTTATCTCCCTTGTGCCTTCAGTGGTCTGAAAGGACCAACCAAATACCCCCTGCCCGCTTTGCATGAAAACATTCAGAGAAGCTGTGTAAACAACAAACTGTTATTTTTTTCCAAGAAAAGTTTTTTAAAGTAAATATAAATCAGATTTGATGAAAATCGTATTGAAGCCGTAACCTGTGACCCGTGATGTCAGAATTGGGATGCGATCACATCGTATGGTATCAACTCATCAGTTGTGTGAGGCATGCTATTGTGACTTACGTTGCACAATAATTGGTATGACAACATTATTTGGACATCAACAAAGGAATTACATTGTAGCTGTGTGAAGTTGGCTTTACAATGAGAACGTCAGCTCCACAGCAATAAAGAAGTTGTTATCCATAGAATAGCCTTGTGTTATATATGCTGACTTCTAAATGCCTATCAAAGAAAAAAATGAGAACGTCACCTAGAACATGTGCAATGAATGATCATAATCTGACTTGGATGTCATGGGACAAGAGGTCATGGCCTTCACCTTTCCCAAACATACACGATATTTGAGGATTTCAAGTTTGTTGTTTTGAAAGTTTGACCATTCCCCAAAACAGGTAACCTTTTTCTAGTATAAAATATACCCCCTAGAATAATTTAGCATAGAAGACGGGGTTGGACCGCTGAGGTTTCTCCATCTTTGAAGGACGTCACTGTCCTAAATTAGGGCTTCTCTAAGGTAGTATGAAATAAAATTGCACTGTGATTAAAAAGCATTATTCTGAGGGCAATCCCCCTAACAAAATTCAATCATCCCCAAATTTGGGGACAAAATTTAATTTTTATTCAGGACAATAAATTCTGAAAAACTGAACAGATTCTTTTCAAATTTGGTATGTGGCCCGGTACCGCGCCTCAAGATCTGGCTTGGGATTGTTCTTTATGTCGATCTGCCTATAGGTGGTGCCACCTGGGGGCCCAAGTCAAAATTTTGTTTCTGGACAAGAATTTCTGAAAAACTGAATGGATTCTTTTTAAATTCCGTATGTGTGGTACCTCGCCACAAGATCTGGCTTTGAATTGTTTTTCATGTCAATCTGCTTATAGTTGTCGCCGCCTGGGGGCGAAGTTAAAATTTCATTTCTGGACAATAACTTGTGAAAAACTGAACAGATTCTTTTCAAATTTGGTATGTGGGTACCTCGCCTCAAGATCTCGCTCAGGATTTTTTTTTTACGCCGATTCACCTATAAGTGGTACCACCTGGAGGCCATTTTTATCT
>JAVTVY010026381.1:0-10552 GCA_036873755.1 Hanleya hanleyi | reverse complement strand
ATTGTTGCAGTCTGCTATATGATTCGTTTTTTTTGCAGAATTATTTAGGAAGTTGCTATCCACAAGAAATTATTTCACTTAGTAACCATTGCCAGATCATAAATGCAGTAAATGACAGAAATAACTCAAGATTGAACGCGACTAGCAAATTCTAGTGGTTACAACAGCGAGCGTGTCTTAATCGCAGCTCAAGAAACACTCGCGAGACCACTAATATAATAGACCAGACTGAGATATTTAAATCATTTTGTTTGCTTATATCGTCCGATACTATAAATATGAGCATAAATCTGCAGGTTTTCTCATAGCAGCTTTTTTTCTTATACGGTACACTGCTCGGTACTTTTTATATCGCCCGGTGCAGTCTCCTGTGATCATGGTCACATCCCATACAATATTGTATGTCAGTAGTATATGGGCCCTGATGGAGGTGTGAATGACGCGTTTGACGTCATCGTATGACGTCACTGGGGTCGAGGTCACGGGAAAGTAGGTCGGTTATGTAAGAAACCGGTTTAAATTATGTAATAATGTTACGTAAGTAGGTCGATTACGTAAGAAACTGGTTTAAATTATGTAATAATGTTACGTAATTAGGTCATGGTCGCTCGTAAGTAGATCGATTATGTAAGAAACCGGTTTAAATAGGGCGGTATGATGTCTATTTTTAGCAGTGATGCCTATTTTTAGCAACTCCTTTGTTAGCTACCAATAAAAACATCACGTGACCCTTTGACGGCTGATAGGATAAAAGGCGAACATTCGTTAGTCACAGGCCTCTGCCGCACGAAGGTGCGTTTTTACGTATTTGATCGATCCCATGTCTCGGTATACAATGGATAACGAGAAAACATTTGATGAAGGTAAGTTCGCATTATCAATCATTCCTTTGAGAACAAGCGGTTTGTTTCTTAAAAGATCTATTGGTCGAATCATAGCGTATTTTGAGAGAAGGTCTTTCATATATTATAGACTGACACAACACAATGTATTAGAGCAAATGCCATGTATAGCTAACTGACCGTGCGAGTTAAATTATGTACCTCGGAATGTCACAGCCGAGCGCACATCTATTGTCCTTCTATGGACGCACCGGTCCATTGCACTTTCGCAAACGGTCCCCCTTTGATACGCGCCGGTATACATGGAAACGACATTCTTTCAGAAACACTTGAATTTTCTTAGTCTAAAACAGTTCGATAATCGAGGTTTATTAATTATTAGGCCTTAAATATATATAAATATGGACGTAAATTTCTGTCAAATAATATACGCACGGTCATTCCTCGTTTAGAATTTATTAGTCAAACCGTCTAATGGCGATAACACTCTGTAGTGAACATTAAAAAAATACACGGTCTTTGCGTACAACGTTAACAATCAAAAGCTCTGACGAATTCTAAACCATTGTCACACATGAGCGCGTCGGTATTGTCCCACGTCTACACGGGGAAACTAGAGTCCGGTGATTAAGCTTAACCTAGCGCAGTGCGTTTGTAGATGCACACGGTAATCACCTGTCCGACCTTGAACATTTAACGTATTATCACACATGAACGCCCATCTATTGTCATTCTCTGTGCGCACCGGTCCATTAAGTTCAAATAGTGATGTATTATGCGTCGATATTGACATCATTACCATTCGGTGCCCCTAGCATTGTCTCTGTACAAGGGAGAAAATTGAACTATGTTGTCGTGGACTAAAATAGGCCAACTGTTAGCTATGCACCTGTCTCTCTGGCCGAGTTACTGTGAGAATAAAAGAAACGTTTAACACTCTTTCTACCACAATTATTTCAAGAAATTCGATAAACTCATATAACATAATTTGACAAAATCAAAGATAAATTTTTACCGTATTAGCGTTGCTAAAATTATGGCCTCTCAATCGAACGTGTTATTTATTCGACAACTTACACTATTGCGCAAGTCACCAGCACACTAGCATTGTTTTACAAGTCACCAACACTCTAGCATTGTTTTACAATACAATACAATAAACACATACGGTGAGCATTGGTAATGATCGCTCACGATATGATGACTATTTGTATCGTGTTCCGACGAAGCGTAGCGTCCGCAAAAGCGCCCGCAAGCGCCCGCAAAAGCGCCCGCAACGCCCGCAAGCGCCCGCAAAAGCGCCCGCAACGCCCGCAAGCGCCCGTTTCAACGCCCTTCGATATCTGAGAGAAAGAGAGAGATCAGCATATTCACAAGTTTTCATATATTTTATTATCCCCAATGTTATGCCGTACCCAAGCTGGGGGGAGGGGGCCACTATGGGTATGTTTACAATTCATAACGTTGGAGTGATATCAGTTTTAATCACGCTCTTGTCAGTGTTCGTGAATTCTTTAAGTTCATCTAATTATGGCCTCTAAATCGAACGTGTTATTTATCCGACAACTTACACTATTGTCCAAGTCACCAACACACTAGCATTGTTTTACAAGTCACAAACACTCTAGCATTGTTTTACAATACAGTAAACACACACACGGTGAACATTGGTAATGAACGCTCACGATATGATGACTATTTGTACTGTGTTCCGACGAAGCGTAGCGTCCGTAAGCGCCCGCAACGCCCGCAAGCGCCCGCAAAAGCGCCCGCAACGCCCGCAAGCGCCCGCAAAAGCGCCCGCAACGCCACAAAAGCGCCCGCAACGCCCGCAAGCGCCCGCAACGCCCGCAAGCGCCCGTTTCAATCCCCTTCGATATCTGAGAGAAAGAGAGAGATCTCTCGCTTTTGCGGGCGTTGCGGGCGCTTTTGCGGGCGCTTGCGGGCGTTGCGGGCGCTTTTGCGGGCGCTTGCGGGCGTTGCGGGCGCTTTTGCGGGCGCTTTTGCGGACGCTACGCTTCGTCTGAACACGATACAAATAGTCATCATATCGTGAGCGATCATTACCAATGCTCACCGTATGTGTTTATTGTATTGTATTGTAAAACAATGCTAGAGTGTTGGTGACTTGTAAAACAATGCTAGTGTGCTGGTGACTTGCGCAATAGTGTAAGTTGTCGAATAAATAACACGTTCGATTGAGAGGCCATAATTTTAGCAACGCTAATACGGTAAAAAATTATCTTTGATTTTGTCAAATTATGTTATATGAGTTTATCGAATTTCTTGAAATAATTGTGGTAGAAAGAGTGTTAAACGTTTCTTTTATTCTCGCAGTAACTCGGCCAGAGAGACAGGTGCATAGCTAACAGTTGGCCTATTTTAATCCACGGCAACATAGTTCAATTTTCTCCCGTTTTAGCCGTCAAAGGGTCACGTGATGTTTTTATTGGTAGCTAATAAAGGAGTTGCTGAAAATAGGCATCACTGCTAAAAATAGACATCATACCGCCCTATTTAAACCGGTTTCTTACATAATCGATCTACTTACGAGCGACCCTGACCTAATTACGTAACATTATTACATAATTTAAACCAGTTTCTTACGTAATCGACCTACTTACGTAACATTATTACATAATTTAAACCGGTTTCTTACATAATCGACCTACTTTCCCGTGACCTCGACCCCAGTGACGTCATACGATGACGTCAAACGCGTCATTCACATCTCCATCAGGGCCCATATACTACTTATGTCCCATAAAATAACGACTTATATTTGCCGTTTTCTGACGTACCTGGTGCTCGCTTTTAATCGCACGCTCATCTGTCTGCCTTGGAATCATCCCGCCTACCTTTTCTTGTCGGCTTCCCCTGGTATACTGTTAGGAAATTTTAGAACTGGCTGTGGTCATTTTGTTCTTACCGAGTTATTATACGCTGTTTTCTGTTACCGTCCCGTACGCTTTCATAGTCGGGCATTTATTTTAGATGTTCGATATTAGATTTCGTATGTGGTTTTTTTTTATCGTATTCTGATTAAACGTGCAAGTTTTCTCCGTACCAGTTCTCTGGGTACTTTATATACCGACCGGTACTCTCTCCGATGCTGCCTTGGTGACGTCCGATGCAAGATTCATGTTTTACCTGTAAATCCGGTACCTTCTGGTACCCCGCCCGGTACTTTTTAGACCGTCCAGTCCACACCCTATGATAATCCGTAGGTTATTCTAGTACTTTTTCCATCTAAACATTAATGTATAGTGCCCGATGTAAGTTGAGGTTTACAATAATACATCGAGATATTCCATTCACCAAATCCACTTGACTGACCAGTGTACTCCGGATGACATTTATCGATTCAACAAATATGATACACAAAGGCAGAAAAAACATACCAATGTATTAACAATATATACCTTAAATGTTATTATGCGAAAATAAGCATCTTTCACTGTACATAGTAGTATATACAACCCTTATTCTGTCGTATATCTGAGGGGCTGGAGGAAATGAGACTGTAAATGAAACTGTGGATGACGTCAGGGATAACGTCACATCCGGAGACGTCACATCCGTGTCAAAGGTCACTTCCGGGGATGACGTCACTTATGGTCACGTGTTTATATGACGTCACGAGTGACTGTATATGTGGATAAGTCCCCCCTCCATGTGACTTCCCAGTCAATATTAATTTCCAGTCGCTTCGTCTGATTCACTGGGAATCGTCTGGAATGTCCGGTAATCTTCGGTAAGGCCCGGTCATCCCCGGGAATATCCGGAGAACAACTGATCACAGAGTTCAATCTTGCCCTGTCAGGGTTATAGCCATACATATAACGAGAGATAGCCTATGCATTGCCATACATGCAGCGATACTATGGACACTCATCAGCCCAGCCAGTACAGTACCTGGTGACCCATCGAAGTCTTGACCAATTTCAACGTCGCTTAACTTCGGTGATCGGACGGGAACCTAGACCACCCGGCCATGAATCCGTACATAATGTGAACGATTGAAAATACCCTGAGTTGCATCAGGTGCTAAATGGCTGATATATATATATATATATATATATATATATATATATATATATATATACATAATATATATATATATATATATATATATATACTTGGGACATGATAGGCCCAATGGAACTCACTCATGGATATTTTTCTTGATAGTATGGAGTGTGGCATCTTATTTTTCTGTTTCACGCTCAAGAATACGATGGGAGGGGTTTCGAAGCCATGGGTTGACTTTTGCTGAAACGGTCTGACTGTGCATGGGTGGTACACAGGCATAACATGGGTGAACGTTTTGGGGTGAAGGTGGATCATCTGTGGTCCGAATGGGTCGTGTTGAGTATCATATTGAAGTACTCGTGGGGCAGCGTCGGACTGGGGTCGGGTAACCTGGAAATGCCACCGATCTGCGCATGCGAAGACAGAGAATAATAAAGAAAGGGCATTTGAACGGGCGTTTGGCCTCTAGGTAGGCCATTCGTGGTCCGAATGGGTCGTGTCAGTTTGAAGCACTCGTGGGGCAGAGTCCGATGAACTGGTTTGTAGGGGAATGCCGTCCATCTGCGCATGCGCAGATAGTGAATAATGGAAAAAGGCATTTGGATGGGCGTTTTGTGGTCGAGATGGACCACCCGTGGTCCGAATGGGCCATGTGAGATAGCATGTTGAAGCACTCGTAAGGCAGAGTCTGACTGGCCTGGTGTGTAGTTCGTGTCATCGGCATGGAGTGTGGCATCCACATTGGAGTAGTGTAGTATAGAAGTAGTTTAAACTAGCATAACAGTAGTAGTAGTGGAGTATAGTGATAGTATAGCATGCCCTAATGTGGGTACCATGATCACAACTCCAAAACAACTCGTAGGATGTTCGACCGTGCGAATCGCCGACTACATGTAGTCTTGACCAATCAGAAGACCCCTATGCCATCTCCGATCGTCCACAGTTAAACTGTAAGTAGCTAACATGACACAATCGTCCTTGTTTCACCATGAGCACTAGGACATCCATATTGCTAAATATAAACTTGACCGGGCCTTACCGAAGATTACCGGACGATTCCCAGTGAATCATACGAAGCGACTGGGGATTAATATTGACTGGGCAGTCACATGGACGGAGGACTTATCCACATATATGGACATCCGTGACGTCATAAAAACACGTGACCAAAAGTGACGTCATCCCCGGAAGTGACCTTTGACACGGGTGTGACCTCACTGGATGTGACGTCTTCCGTGACTTCATCCACCTCTTCATTTACAGCCTCAATTCCTCCAGCCCCTAAGAAATACGACAGAATCAGTGTTGTATATACTACTATGTACAATGAAAGTTGCTTAATTTCGCATAATAAAATTTAAGGTATATATTGTTAATACATTGGCGTGCTTTTTCTGCCTTTGTGTATCATATTTGTTGTATCGATAAATGTCATCCGGAGAACACTGTTCAGTCAAGTGGATTTGGCGAATGGAATATCTCGATGTATTCTTGTAAACCTCAACTTCAATCGGGCACTCTTCAATAATTTTTAGATGGAATCGCGCGGTTATCGGGCGATGAAAAAAATCCTAGAACAACCTAAGAATTAGTGTAGGGTGTCTACTGGACGGTGTAAAATGTACCGGGCGGTGTACCAGAAGGTACTGTATTTACAGGTAAAATATGAATAATTTAAAAAATCTTGCATCGGACGTCACCAAGGCAGCATCGGAGAGAATACCGAGTGGTGTATAAAGTACCCAGAGAACTGGTACGGAGAAAACTTGCACATTTAATCAGAAAACGATTTAAAAAACATGCGAAATCTTATATCGAACATCTAAAATAAATTCCCGACTGTGAAAGCGTACCGGGCGGTAACCGAAAACGGTGTATAATAACTTTATCACGGTAAGAACAAAATGACCACAGCCAGCTCTATAATTGTCTAACAGTATACCGGGGGGAAGCCGACAGGGAAAGATAGGCGGGATGATTGCAGACAGATGAGCGTGCGATTAAAAGCGTACACCGGGTACGCCAGAAATCGGCAAATATAAGTCGTTCTTTATATGGGACATGCAATATTGTATGGGACATCACACGAGATTGCACCGGACGATATAAAAAGTACCGAGCAGTGTACTGTATAAAAAAACAAACTGCTATTAGAAAACCCGCAGATTTAAGCTCAAATTTACAGTACTGGACGATATAAGCAAACAAAATGATTCAATATCTCAGCCCGATCTATTATATTAGTGGTCGCGCGAGTGTGTTTCTTGAGCTGCGATCAAAACGCGCGTGCTCTTGTACAAAAGAATTCGCTAGTCGCATTCAATGTTGAGTTATTTCTGTCCTTTAATTTTTTTACGGATATCAACTTCCTAAATAATTCTGCAAATAAAACGAATCATATAGCAGAGTGCAGCAGTCTTTTTTTCTTATTGTACAAGCATATCAGCTTAGCAGATTAGCTGTAGCCCACAGTTTACTCAATGCAAATATTCGGCCCGGTATTTTGCTCAAAGTTCAACGAAGAGTTTTAGTTTTTTTAGATGTTCATGTAGGTAGAAAGATATAATGACCCGTAATTATTATGAATTATTTCGTGGTATATTACGTTAGTTGGCTATGGTGGATTGGCCACATATATAGGTATTATAAGTTAGTCGGCAGTTCGCAGTTAGCGGTTCGCTATTCGAAGGGGACCAGTCGTTATTTTATCATCAAAAGAATAATAGTCAATTTAACCCCTTTCCCGACCGAATTTGACCTCCATACTTGGCACATCAACTCAGTGATCCAAGAGCAATACGATGATATCATTGGTTCCCCGATCTGACGCCAGGGGGCGCTGTTCCCAATAACTACGCGAATAGCAAACTGAATAGCAAACTGAATAGGAAACTGGCTATTTGACCCCTTTCCCGACCGAATTTCATCTCAATACTTGGCACATCAACTCAGTGAGCCAAGATAAACACGATGATATCATTAGTTCCCCGATCTGACGTCAGGGGGCGCTGTTCCTAATAACTACGCGAATAGCAAACTGAATAGCAAACTGGCTATTTTGAACCCTTTCCCGATCGAATTTCATCTCAATACTTGGCACATCAACTCAGTGATCCAAGAGCAATACGATGGTATCATTGGTTCCCCGATCTGACGCCAGGTGGCGCTGTTCCCAATAACTACACAAATAGCAAACTGAATAGCAAACTGAATAGCAAACTGGCTATTTGACCCCTTTCCCGACCGAATTTCAGCTCAATACTTGGCACAGCAACTCAGTGATCCAAGATAAACACGATGATATCATTAGTTCCCCGCTCTGACGCCAGGGGGCGCTGTTCCCAATAACTACGCGAATAGCAAACTGAATAGCAAACTGGCTATTTGACCCCTTTCCCGACCGAATTTCAGCTCAATACTTGGCACATCAACTCAGTGAGCCAAGATAAACACGATGATATCATTAGTTCCCCGATCTGACGTCAGGGGGCGCTGTTCCCAATAACTACGCGAATAGCAAACTGAATAGCAAACTGGCTATTTTGAACCCTTTCCCGACCGAATTTCATCTCAATACTTGGCACATCAACTCAGTGATCCAAGAGCAATACGATGGTATCATTGGTTCCCCGATCTGACGCCAGGGGGCGCTGTTCCCAATAACTACACGAATAGCAAACTGAATAGCAAACTGGCTATTTGACCCCCTTCCCGACCGAATTTCAGCTCAATACTTGGCACATCAACTCAGTGAGCCAAGATAAATACAATGATATCATTGGTTCCCCGATCTAACGTCAGGGGGCGCTGTTCTCAATAGCTACGCGAATAGCAAACTGAATAGCAAACTGGCTATTTGACCCCTTTCCCGACCGAATTTCAGCTCAATACTTGGCACATCAACTCAGTGAGCCAAGATAAACACGATGATATCATTAGTTCCCCGATCTGACGTCAGGGGGCGCTGTTCCCAATAACTACGCGAATAGCAAACTGAATAACAAACTGAATAGCAAACTGGCTATTTGACCCCTTCCCCGACCGAATTTCAGCTCAATACTTGGCACATCAACTCAGTCAGCCAAGATAAACACGATGATATCATTAGTTTCCCGATCTGACGTCAGGGGGCGCTGTTCCCAATAACTACGCGAATAGCAAACTGAATAGCAAACTGGCTATTTGACCCCTTTCCCGACCGAATTTCACCTCCATATTTGGCACATCAACTCAGTGATCCAAGAGCAATACGATGATATCATTGGTTCCCCGATCTGACGTCAGGGGCGCTGTTCCCAATAACTACGCGAATAGCAAACTGAATAGCAAACTGGCTATTTGACCCCTTTCCCGACCGAATTTCACCTCCATACTTGGCACATCAACTCAGTGATCCAAGAGCAATACGATAGTATCATTGGTTCCCTGATCTGACGGGTAAACTGAATAGCAAACTGGCTATTTTGAACCTCTTTCCCTGACCGAATTTCATCTCAATACTTGGCACATCAACTCAGTGATCCAAGAGCAATACGATGGTATCATTGGTTCCCCGCTGATCTGACGCCAGGGGGCGCTGTTCCCAATAACTACACGAATAGCAACCGAATAGCAAACGAATAGCAAACTGGCTATTTGACCCCTTTCCCGACCGAATTTCACCTCAATACTTGGCACATCAACTCAGTGGGCCAAGATCAACACGATGATATCACTAGTTCCTCGATCTGACGCCAGGGGGCGTTGTTCGCAATAACTGCGCGAATAGCAAACTGAATAGCAAACTGGCTATTTTGACCCCTTTCCCGACCGAATTTCACCTCAATACTTGGAACATCAACTCAGTGAGCCAAGCTCAACACGATGATATCATTAGTTCCCGATCTGACGCCAGGGGGCGCTGTTCCCAATAACTACGCGAATCGCAAACTGAATAGCAAACTGGCTATTTTGACCCCTTTCCCGACCGAATTTCACCTCAATACTTGGAACATCAACTCAGTGAGCCAAGCTCAACACGATGATATCATTAGTTCCCGATCTGACGCCAGGGGGCGCTGTTCCCAATAACTACGCGAATAGCAAACTGAATAGCAAACTGAATAGCAAACTGGCTATTTGCCCACTTTCCCGACCACATTTCAGCTCAATACTTGGCACATCAACTCGTGCGATCCAAGATAAACACGAGATGATATCATTAGTTCCCCGCTCTGACGCCAGGGGGCGCTGTTCCCACAACTACGCGAATAGCAAACTGAATAGCAAACTGGCTATTTGACCCCTTTCCCGACCGAATTTCAGCTCACTACTCTTGGCACATCAACTCAGTGAGCCAAGATAAACACGATGATATCATTAGTTCCCGATCTGACGTCAGGGGGCGCTACA
This sequence comes from Hanleya hanleyi, assembly GCA_036873755.1. Lineage (NCBI taxonomy): Eukaryota > Metazoa > Mollusca > Polyplacophora > Lepidopleurida > Hanleyidae > Hanleya > Hanleya hanleyi. The sequence goes on along the minus strand of JAVTVY010026381.1, from coordinate 287 downwards.
CCCCAATAACTACGCGAATAGCAAACTGAATAGCAAACTGAATAGCAAACTGGCTATTTGACCCCTTTCCCGACCGAATTTCAGCTCAATACTTGGCACATCAACTTAGTGAGCCAAGAGCAATACGATGCTATCATTAGTTCCACGATCTGACGCCAGGGGCGCTGTTCCCAATAACTACGCGAATAGCAAACTGAATAGCAAACTGAATAGCAAACTGGCTATTTTGACCCCTTTCCCGACCGAATTTCACCTCAATACTTGGCACATCAACTCAGTGAGCCAAG